>MU226589.1:1525193-1542203 GCA_018584345.1 Thuja plicata | reverse complement strand
CAAAGAGGGGCAAATGTATGCACCCTAAAATGGTCGCCTAGACTTTGGGCCCCATTTATTATTTTATCATTTTATCAAATTTTTGAATCAATACTTTGGAACATTTTCAATTCAAATCAATTTCCTTGATCAAATTGTAATTAATCCAATTAATTCAATTATTTCAATATTTCCTAAGGTTTGACCATTTTTATTTAATTAAAGTAAATTTTTCCCTTTTAATTAAATAAAATTCCTCTTATTTAATTAAATTCAATTTCCCCCTTTTAATCAAAAAAAATTCTTCTAATTTATTTAGTTGAAAGAAAAACCCCTCTTTTAATTAAATAAATAAAAATCCCCACTTAAAGAACTTTATTTGTTGAAAAAGGAAATGAATTAAATTAAAAATCAAATAAAAATCCATTCTTCTTCACATTTTTCTAAGTGGTGGGTTTTTGCCTCTTAATCGTAGCCTTTGATTTTTGCCTCTTAATCTGAATTATTCACTTTCCTTTAAAAGGAGACCTCTCTTTCTCATTTTCATATTATCTTTTCATAGTATTGTTATGCTGCAGGTTTGGAGAGCAACTTTGGAGAAGAATTTGAGCACTCAAGCTCTCTTCTTGTTTTCTTTATTCTTGCAATCATGGCTCCTCATATAGATTACAATCATGTTTATTTTCATAGATTAGATTTGCATTCATATTTCCTTTCATAGACTAATATTCATTGTTATCATATAGAGTAGATTTCATTTTTATGCATTTGAATCTCTCGTTTCATGGTGTATTTGCAATAGACACAACTAGGTCAATTTGAGGGCCTTCATTTTACATTTTTACACATCCATGACTAGAAAGCTATGGATCGATATTTGAGGCCTCATTCTTGAGCAACCTTGAATGGAATGATTCATAGAAGTGTGACAACATTTATGCACACACCCCCAAGATACTCACCATATATTTTTTAGGAGGTTTACTCAATAGAAGAGAAATCTTCTTTTACTAAACTCTGGAAAAAGGCTAAAAATAGGTGCACCCTGGGGTGTGACAAGGTTGTTTGAGTTGATAGAATTTCCAAGTTGTGGGTTGAAATATTGTTATTAAGCTTTCTCCTTAGGATAAAATTTGTCTTCAAGTATTTTTGTTTGTGATATGACCAGTGAAAATAATGGGATTTGAAAAATTCCTTCAACATACAAAAAAACACAATAGTCTAGAGTCTGTCAACAACCATATATCATTCTACCTGTATGTTGTGCATTTTACAAAATCAGATAAATTTTGACTCAAAACTATACTCAAACAAACTAACATAAAACTTAAATTTGTTGCTATGCAATTAAGCATTTTAGAGCCACAACTATGAGGTTTAGACCTGCAATTGATATTTTTAGAATCACAACTATCAGATTTAGAGCCACAAACAACCATACATGGAAACACAATTCCTTGTTTTACCAAACCATAACATATTGTCTCAAATTATTCAAAGCAAATGCTTGAAATTATTTACCAGTCTAGAACATTACTAGTCTTAGTTAATTCAATGCATCTACAAATATTTCGATGTAAATAACTTGTACAATTATGGTTTTACATAAGAAAATTCTAGATCATTTCTAGGGTCATTACTGAGATTTTCATATTGTCTATTATCTCCATCTCTATATTTGGCATAAAAAATTCTCATTAGACTTTGCATTCCTTTCTCATCATTAGTGTTTTCCATCCTTGTGTCATCATTTTAGGATTTCATACCTTGTTGCATTATTAGGTTTTTTCATCCTTGCATTATCATTATTAGGGTTTCATATTTCCCATTATTATTAGGGTTATTTTCCTTTCGCATGCATCATCTTATCATTAGGGTTACCTTACATGTCCCAAAATATCACATTAGGTCATATATTTCTAAGATTTGGATATCTTTTCCTTTATGGTTACCTCTTAGAAACTAGAGAATATTTCTTTTAGCTCTCTCCATAGTGCATAGATTCTTTTTGACCTCTTTTATTATATTGTATTTTTTTCATGATCATTGTCTTGTCTTGTCATCACTACGTGGAGGTAAAATAGTTTCTCCCAATCATTTACGATAGCTCCTAAATTCATAATCTCAAAATTTTGAAATTTTCCAATAGGGTTTATTTGTCGATCCTTAATTATCATAATAATTAGTCGTGCATTGTTCTTGATTAATTCTCAAAAAATCCTAAAAGAAAAATAAGTTTCTTCCTAGCCATTACTCTATTCAAATCATTCCTCAGCATAGTCTTGCATTGTCCTCGATTATTTCCCAAAATAAAATAAAAAATCTATAACAAAATTAGTTTGCTTCCTAGTCATTATTATATTCAAAATCAGTCTCCATCATAATCTTGTATTGTCACCTTGCATTGACCTAGATTTACGCTTACACTTCTAGATGTCATTCACTCAATCAAAGAAAACCATAGGACAAATAGAACCAAACCAAGACCCAAAATACAATCCCACTAGTTCCATGAGCTTTAACTTCAATACTCCCATAGGTTCACAAAGACCACCTACAGTAGGGCATTCCTTACCTCCTCCTCATGATGAATTTACCTTATAAAATATTCAATCAAATTGCACATGAGATGAGATAGAATATGCCTCACATGATCCTAAGGTCCTTGCTTTCATGAATGCCTTATTATTAGTGGACCCTAGAAGATACTTCCATCTTCTTGATCAAAATGGGGTCAAAATGCCATATGTTTTTGATGCCTCAACTATTGTGGAAGCTAACCAAACAAATTTAGGTATGTGCAAGATCATGGTATACAAAGCTATGTGTTATGCCCTGTATATCCATCCCTACATTTTTTAGGAAAAATGTTGGGTCCTTCTTTTTTTCTTTTTGTCTTTCCCTTGGTTTCTTTTGTTTCCTTTGTCTCCATCTGAGCTTTGCTTCTGCGAGGGTTGTCTTTCTTTTTCTTTTGTCTTCATTGGTATCTAGGACCCAGTCCTAGAGTTTTTATGTGCTTTTGAGTCAGCCGGATTCTGGACTTCGGGATTCCCTATCATCATATCTTCTTTCACAAGAAGGTGTGGCTGCATGGAATCCCTGGGCCCAGAGTCCAGAGGTCTCCTTGTTCTGGAGCTTGCAGAGAGAAAACATCACATTTTTACTCTAAGGATATAAATAGAAGCTACCTATCATTTTCACATTTACCGCAATCAAACACTCAGAACACTCAAAGATATTTTTAGGTGATTAAGGAAAATTAAACATTATTTTTCTCCCTGTGTTTAGTGGCTGATTAAATAGTGATTTATAGTGCTTTCTCATGGTTTCTTGAAGGTGGACTTGTTACAAAGCACCCCCATGCTCCTCTTTCCCTCATTCCCCCATGTTTCTAGTTATACCCTCGACTCTATCTCTTCTTTGGTTATTGGTTATTTGTTTCTCACTTCCGTCCATTTTTTTTTTTTCTGTTTCATTTTTGTCTCGCCGCATCTTTATACCGGCTTTTTTGTCACCTCCTATTTGTGGGTTAGCTCTCACAGAGGGTAGTCCACCCTCTGTGTAGTTGTATCTTAGATGTAAATACTTTATATATTTTGTAGGATACTGTGAGTGCCTCTGTATATTGTGTATAATCTATAAATTGTATAAGTTTATGTATATATGTGTGTTTTAGCTAGCCTGTGAGTCATGCTTCGGCCCTTGTGTGCACTTTGGCTCTGTCTGTACATTCTGTGTATACCCTACACCCAGTCTAATGGTGATCTTGTCACACTCCATGCGTTAGAAAACCCAAATGTGGAGCTCGTCTAAGAAAGATGTCTGCCTGGTTCAAACTCGGCACCTCGTTGGTTCGAGCCATGACGGTTTTCTCTATCCTCTGTCAAGTCAGCCTTAATGGAAGATTAAGTTCCCACATGAGCATTCAAGTCTGACCCAAGTGGGATTCATTTCCTTGCATGTTTAGACATTTCTCAACATTAATTCCATAGTTCCCATTACTGCATGCCCATGTGACACTCCCACGTTAGCCTAATATGGCTCATTTATGGTCATGTCAGTAACGGTTAGTTTTCTTGACTCTGGGTCTCTGGTCTTCATTTGGTCCTTATTTCATTTTTATCACATGTGTAAGATTCCCCAAAGGCTTGGGTAGAGGTTAAATTCCTAAGTCACTCTTATTATATGTATATCTTTTTGGGGTTTAACATGAGCTAACAATTCTTTCAAGCAAAAATATGATGCAATGGCAAGATCTCCAAAATCTAGAATAATGTTTCATTTTGTATGAATACTGACCATCGCCTTGCTTTGTAGTTTGCTAGAATTAAACTCACCAATCATGTCGGAGGCATCTGCATCATCTCCACCCAGGATTCTAGATATCCCCACCACTGCTACCACCCAGGAAGCTATCAGGATGAAGGCCGAGAAGGCCCTAGAAAATATCCCATTGACAATGAAGTATCTGAAGGGAGACACCATTGTGGGATCAAAGATTGATTCAAAACTTGAGTTGATCACCAACACCAGTGTCAGAATGTGGGCTGAAATTTAGGCCCTTGTAAAAATGATGTTTATACAACGGACGACCGGAGATCCATTAGCCATCAATGTGGCCAACTCCAGGATCCTCAAATTTGCTTGCTTCCCCTACTCCTTGCAAGCCTCGGAGCTCATTCTTACTTTGGAAGGACCCTATAATATAGGCATCTAGGCCATCATGCTTGTCGTCCTAGTTCCAAATGGATACCCAATGCCTATGGTGTCTCTGGACACTACAAATTTTCAGGCAAGGCTAGGGATTCCCCAATTTGATGATGTGACCTTTCTCACCCAGGCTCTAGCCTTGGAGGAATTTCAAAAATTAGAACACATGGCCCGACAGTATCTCAATAAAAAATGGCTTAAGGTTCCAAGGAAATATTTCAAAAAGACGACGCTGGAGATCCCCCAGACCAAATTTAGAGAAAACATACAGATGGGGTTCATCACACTATGCAGGGTCTTCGGACAACCCCACACCTAGGAATTCTCAGCATGGATGTACTATTTCTTGTTGGGCATCTCCTCTAGAAAGAAAAACTTTGATTAGGCCACTATCATTGCAAATCATGTGGACTCCCAACTTCTCCAGGTCACTAAGTCCTCCAAATTCTACATGAAATCTTATTTTTTTGGGGCACTAGCACAACAATGCCCCATGACCCGGGGATTACTTATGGCAAGTGTGCTTGAAACTGGCACAAGCCAGAATGGTCCATGGGATCAACTTCTGCCAAGTCAATAATGCCTTCATTTACTACAACCTCCTCACACCTACTCAAGACACTGGATACCAGCTCTCCAAAGAAGCAATGGACTTGGTCAGAACTTTTGGCCATTATTACATCCAATACCAGCAACATACATACATTTAGGTGAGTGTGTTCTCTAGGAAACCCTATTTATTTCCCAAAAATTATGGGGCTAAAATAATTCTTTTAGAGTACTGTAGGAAGATCCTAGAGCTGCATGCCCTCTTCATAGTGAAGAAGGTGCCAAATTTCCTGTTCCTAATTACTTGTGGGAAATACTCTTGCAGTATTATCATGGCAAAGGAGACAGACAATGAACTCAAAAGTATGAGGCTAGCATAGTTTTATCTAGAGCAGAAGAACTTTGAACTACTAAGAAAAATAGCGATGACACTTACCCGGGCATCAGAACCGCATGAGTATCACATGGAAGATTTTTGGGAAGACTACCAGGATGAATTTGAAGTCCAGAATTGACATTTCATCTGGAAGACAATGGGAATGATGAAGAGGCTCAAGCTTTGAAAGTTCCTAGATGACTTTTCAGATATCGGGTCCACAATGGACCTACAATATAAACAAAAAGGAGTAGATAAGATGGCTCTCCCTCTGGTGGATTGGGATGCATAGGAGGGTTAAACAATAAAGGACCTTACCCATGATGTGATTGAGTATAGTCATGCATATTTCAAAAAGGCATGCCCAAGAAGTACACACAAAGTTGGCCCGTTTGTGCGGTGTTCAAATTCTGGGGATGGAACCTCCTCACAGGGTGAGGATAGAGGAAAGAGGAAAATGGGGACCCCATCTTAGGTCCCAGCTATGGTTCGTATAGTGGAACAAATGTATAAAAATTTTGCGGCATCCCAACACATGAAAGAAAATTTAATCACCCGGTTGGCCACCCTATCTATTATGGTCAGATCGGTTTGCCCTTCCACTTGTCCCTCACTTGCAGAACTAATGGTCCAAGCGGTAGGGACTGGAGTCGAGGAAGAGTGGGAAGCTATGGTGGATGTCAAGCCCCATTTGGTAAATAGGAGAAAGAAGAAAAAGACAAGTAGCCCTCAGTCAAAGGTGGAGCCAGAACTTGGGATGTCAGGCATCCCTAAAATACAGATTGTTTCCTCAGACTCTCCGAAGCCAAAAAATGAACCCAAAGATCCCCTGGAGACCTCCCCTCCACATAATGACTTCAACAACATGTTGAGGGAATATGAGCTTCTAGAACTACAAGGGGATATCGGGAAGGTAGTAGAGGAGATAGCTATCCAGAAGGAAGTGGTGATTCCTACTGAGAAGGAGACACCAGAGAAAGAAGATTCCATAGGGTAGGAAGGTCGGGAAGAAGGGGAGAAGGAGCAAGAAAATATGAATGTCTCCAATCTTCTAGAGATATAGGTCCCATAGACTGACACCACAGAGGAAGGTCAAGTACAGAGTGAATGATTGGCCACTGCTGAGAGAACTGGACCTATCGGAGCAACTGTGATCTCAGCCGCCATGCTTTAGATGCCGCTTCCTACCCCAAAGAGGGTAACATTTGGTGAGGTAATCATGGCAGCCCAAATGCTTAATCTCAGCCTGATACCTCCATCACCTCCAGAAAATAAACTAACAAAGGAGAACATTCTGGAAAAAGG
Source organism: Thuja plicata (assembly GCA_018584345.1). Classification (NCBI taxonomy): domain Eukaryota; kingdom Viridiplantae; phylum Streptophyta; class Pinopsida; order Cupressales; family Cupressaceae; genus Thuja; species Thuja plicata. The sequence goes on along the minus strand of MU226589.1, from coordinate 1,535,284 downwards.
AGTTGACGAAAGACAACAATAGTAGCAAGGTGAGGGGCAGAACCCCAGGAATATAGATATAGAATATAACACTTCTAAAGACATCGACATGAGGGTGGATGATACTAATTCCACTAAGGTGGATAGTGCTGGTGGACTAGAGGATATAGGAAAAGAGTCTAAAGCGACTCAAAATACTAGGGACGCATAATATATTCCCAAAGGGGATTGACTAGACCAAACTCTGGCAGCAAGGCCACCCCTGCCACCACAGTGGTTGGTGGATTCTAGAAAAAGGAAGGCTGCAACACCATCCAAGGCCCATTTCTCTTTGGTGGAGATAATGGTGCAAGCATCAATTCCCCCTAAGGTGAAGAAATCCTGGATAGTCCATACCCTCCAGACTAGGCCGGGCGGAGACACAGTTGCAATAGTCGCAATAGCTCCCCCAAAGGCGGACACAGCGACAAAAAAGGCCAAAGATTATGCAATCATGGAGATATCTTTGGGGAAGAGGGGAAATCATGGTGAGTTGGACCTGTTAAAAGAAGCAGCCAAGGCGGTAGAAGCCCGCTATGAGAAGGAAACCCAAAAATTCAAAGAAGAGAAGGAAAATAACACAAATCTTGTTGGGCTATTGACAGAGCTTGCGCAACCCATCACTGCCATTCCCTCGAAAGGTTCCACATCTGGGGCACCGCTCACACAGGGTGACATAGATGCACTTAGAGGAATGAAGAGGAAAGTGTGGGCAGTTGATGATTGGGTAGCTAAATAGGTGGGAAACATCTGACATTTCCTAGTGGCCATACTTCTAGACCTATATGCAACCAAAAACATTGTACACCAGGCCAAAACTACCATTGCCATATGGGAGGGAGAGGTCAAGAAATATGAGGCATGGATAGGTGAGTTAGGGGAACTCATGAGCATCAGGGAGGAAATTGTTTCTGAGGCTATAATTTTGGGAGAGGAGTCCTTTGAATTTGTTCGAACCCAACACTCTAGACTTGATCTCACATTGAATGTAATCAAGCAACTGGTAGGGGCCCTGCGGGACAAAGTTCTGGAGATAGATTATTCTTTAAATTTATACAAGGAATTTATTTCAAAGATTTCAGGAGTCGATCCCTTTAGTACTAAAACATGTACTCTAGAAGAGTATGTCATGGGGAAATTTGGAAAGCTAATGGAGTCTCGATACCAATCCTCGGAGGGAATGGATGGAGCAAAAATGACACGTATAACATGCATGGTGCTCTAGGGTCATGACACACCAAAAATGGTGATAGAATTCAAGGAAAATACTCTGGATCTGGGCGAACAGGTGGAGGCGGCCGAGTACCACCAGGCCAGCCTCAAGGACATTGATGAGGATGGAATCTCCCAACTCCTAGAAACATTCAAAAATAGTAAGGAGTAATAGGGTCCTCTGGATTCTAGAGGGTTTTATTAGCAGGGTATACTTTGAAAATTTTTTATTCTTTGAGCGCAAGCTCCGAGATCCCAGAGTCCCAGATCTAGTAAATTTTGAATTCTTTGATGACCTGTGTCCAGGTTCTTTAGAGATGACCAGTCATTATCAAGAAGTTAACAAGGGTGTCAGAAGGTAGGTGACCCCAACAAGGAACATTGACTCAAGGGATGGTTCTAATAGATGGTCTTCCCAAGGCGCCGCTCCAGCATTGAACACTTGGCACATCAGAGACAATGAGCCACTTTTTCATTGATGAGGCATGTAGCCTTGATCCCCAAGGGATCGGATTTCTTTTATCCTCCCTCTAGCTCTCTTCTTGAGGCCGATTCTTCCATACCTCTTTTGTTGTCTCATTCTTTTGACATGTCAGACCACTGCTCTCTTTGAGGTTGTTGTAACCTGGTGCAGGTAGTACCGGCCACCAAAAATTGTATTTTATTATTGAGTGTAAAGACAGGTTAGGTTAGTTTTAGGGAAAACATGTGTATAAATAATAAGTCTGACCTTATTCCAAGGGTCAGCAGAATTGATGATTTTGCAGTCCATAGCTATAGCACTTTAAGATTTTCATTTCCAGTAGTTGCAGAGCTCAATGCTCCTTAGTTCTTAGAAGTTCTCAGTAGATAGATGCTCCCTTGGAGCCATTATTGTATGCACTAGTGCTTGCTAGAAAAACTGTTAATGAAGAAAGAAGAGTTCTGGCAATGATGTTGTTAGTGTTTTGATCTCTGGATTAACATTATTTTGTGCTATATGTTACCAATGTCCCTTGCTCTAATGTTTTAAGTAGATTAATGACCTTCTTTTCCCCTTGCTATTGAATATGTATGAACTGATGGTTCCGTATGCATTCAGTATTTTAGTGTAGCATGTTAGAGCTTGGTTGATGTTTTAAATGTATTTGCACAACTATAGATAGAATGGAGTACTTCTAACCCTGGCGTATCTTTTGAATTTTCTCTGATAGTCCAAATTCTTGTAGGAAATCCCAACCTACTCAAATCCCTGGAGAAGATGAGCCAAGAAAACTAGCTATCCCCCCAAACAAAATAGTCACACTCCAAACTTAGCTCCTGCACTGTTGAGACCTGACTCTCACATGCTTGAATGCCCAGAGAATTTATTCCCCATACAACCTTTATAGGAAAAAATTTTTGATACCCAAGTACCTAGTGACAACATATCTCTATTGGTGGACTAGTCACAAAGTCCCGTCAATAGAAACTTGCACTAGAAGGAGGTCATGAGCTCATCCCCTTCTAAAGATTTAGATTTTACACCACATGAGGGTTCCCCAAGCCATAGTTTTAGGAAGCAAGCCTTTGGTAGGATTGGATCATTTTCACCTACCTAATTTGAAAGAGTCCATAGATCATCCTCCAATCCCAGAAGGTTTGTTGAACTTGAGTCTCCTGCTTGAAAGAAGCAGATCCTGAAAACCAAGATAGCCAACATTGTCTGAGGATCTACTACATCTTAGAATACCCAAGTATCCCACAAAACCACAGGCACTAATGCTCAGCCGATGGCTGCATACTTTGGTAACACCGGGTCCCTAATGGGACAGTTTCTAGGTGCAACCAATGATCTTCCCGTGCACCTGGAAAAGATATGCTCTGGATATGAGCACTTAAGCTCAAAAATTGCAGAACAGAATCTATAGGCATACAAAGATGCCATGAACTGACACTGGATCAAACATCAAGACATTGTGACCCAGATGTTCCCTCTGTCCTTATGACAAAACAAGTTGAACTGGTACCTTAACCTACCTGCCAACTCCATCAACAGTTGGTAGGATAAGGAAGATGCCTTCCTGGTGGCCTTCCGCATACACATGGACCTAGCATGGTCCCACATCCAGTTTATCTCCATCAGAAAGGAACTAAATGAGCCCCTAGTAGCATTTAACCATTGGTTCCAATGCGCCTTGAAGTGGTGCACGGGTCCTTTCATCCCATCCATGGAAGTAACCATCCAGACATACCTTAATGTGATGGACCCTTTCATCACTACTCTCCTATGGAGAACTACCAACCCCACTAACTGGGATACTCTAGCGAAGGTTTACAGCCTAGCCTTGGAGTTGTCCCATAGTTTGAAGAAAGCTTCGAGCGGGATTGGCTAGACCATGCCTTTCAACATGATACCTGACAGAACTTCTTACGCTGTGGAATACAACCCCAATGAGGCAATGGGTGCCCTTGCAATGGCCATGAATCCCCCACCACTACTGATAGACTAGAAGGCCTGGTACATATACCCATCACAAGCACAGACAACACTGGGTCTGGAATTCATTCCCTAAAACCAGCCGTAGAAAATGCAACAACCATCAACACAATCCTCTAGAGTACCTTTCTTCCACTCACCCGTGAGTGGAGGATTGTCATCGTCGACTCCGATAGCTTCTATCGCCTTCCCCAGGAACCAACCACAACAATTGTTACATTCTGATGCAAACACCCAGCTATCTACCAAGGTTGAATCCCTCTGGCAACTATTGTCCTCACTAATTGTGGACATGAGACAGTTGAAGGTGTGGTCTTTTGTGCCCCATAACCCTAATTCTGAGAGAGGGAATATCCTCTCTAGTCAACGAAATACCAATGTAGGAGGAAGGAATTACAACAATTGGCCTCGACCCAATCAACAACAATGGAATAACAACACAAATGCCACAGTTCCTCCTCCAAACCAAAACATCGCTTAGGGTAGTGTTGGACCTACCCATTTCATGCAAGTTGCTGAACTCCAGCCCCTAACTAACTGGTGTAGATTGCATGACACTAGCTCTCATTTTGAGGTGAATTGTGCCACACTGGAGAAGGTCATCATGATCTCCTAGTTAGATATACAATAAAATATCGATCCTACTCCCCTAGAGATGCATGTGTAAGAGCCCACTCATGATGCCTTCACCTGTGAGATCATCTTCTTTGGAGCAGACAAAGAAGATGAAGAAGCCAAATTGTAGGGGTTCTTTGATGAATCTATTCTAGCCTTTGAGGCCAATGCCTTCACCAACCCATGAACTCCTTACATCACTTAGAGTCAGGCTGGTAAAGGACCGATTCACACGCCTACACCTCCCAAAGATACCCCTCCCCGGGACAACACAACTGATCATTCCTTCCCACCAAAAGGGTCTAGCTCTAACCAAGCTAAGGATCTAGCCAAGGGAAGTGGACAATACACTGAGGGAGGTTTGATATCACAAAGGTGTTGGAAAGGACTACCACCTCCATGACCTTAATGGAGGTCTTGCTAAACTGTCCCGAGAAGAGGAAGTCTCTCTAGAAGCTCTTGGGAAACCCAAAAGCTGTCAATCACCCACCCAAGACTATCACTTTTGATAATGCCAACATGGATGTCTTCTAGGGAAACATCGAGGATCCTCCCTTCTTACTAGGCTTAAACATACAAGGGAAGAACCTACATAATTACTTGTAGATTGTGGTGCTTGGGGCAATGTCATGCCCTTGTCAATATGCCAGAGTCTCAGACTACATCCGACTCCATCCAAAGGCACAGTAGTCCAGATGGACAAAAATGCTTTAAAAATGGTAGTTGAGCTGAAGAACATCTAGGTTCAACTCATCCAAGACCAGCGGATAGCAAGCATAATCGATATCCAAATGATGGACATCCTAGAGACTTACAGGATGTTATTGAGTAAAAATTGGTCTAAGTCCCTTAATGGGTATTTCTCCACTGAATTTTCCCAATTGTGTCTCCCCTGAAAGGGAGAATCTAACCAGATCTGAGTAGAAAATGATCCCAGATTAAACAATCCCTCACCAAAGTTTAGAGGGTGAATGAAGTCCTCTTCTCTGAGACTTCCCCTGGGGTGTACTGACCCCTAGAAATCCAGACATTTGATTTCACCCTAGGGAGGATCCCATAGTCTAGCAGAGAATCCAGGACTTACACAAAAAGCTAAGGGGTGAGGTTAACTCATAGGGTGCCACAGCAACACCTACTACTTTCTTTTTCAGCACTTGGTGTCAAGTGCATTATCAGAAACATTCAGAACTAGAGTGTGAGCCTTGCATTGCCGCTACTACTCACCATATCAATGCCCTCTGGGAGAATAAATATGAAGTAGATTTTCCATGACCCAACAATCATTTTGGTGGTACTACCATGGTGTCACCTATCCAAGGATCCAAAATATAGGCTTCTCCAAACGAGAACCTCACCAACACAACATCAGAGCTGGAGGAAACTCCTCCTAACCTTCCTTGAAATAATCCAAAGGCCACTTTGCTTTCTTAACCCCAGACAATGAACAGTGACTTGTAGACCCTAAAGTTTGATGGGTCCTGATCTAAACAGGGCTGTGGGGCCAGAGTGGAATTGATCAACCCACAAGAGAAATCCCTTCTCACATATTATATGCTACAGTTCAACTACATGAACAATGTCACAGAGCATGAGGTCTTGGTCCTTGGACTCTTATTTGCATTAAGAAAGGGAATCACCCACCTCCAGGGACTGGGTGATTTAGAGTTGATCATCAAGCAGGTCCGGAGCTAATACAATTGTCATGATAAAAAGCTGGCCACGTACCACAATTGGGCATGGAGACTCATCAAATATTTTGATGCCTTTGGCATTGAACTCATTCCCTGAAAGAGAAACTATGTTCCAGATGCCCTTGCTGTATCTGCTAGCATCCTTGATCCAATGGATAGCTCCCAGCTCCATAAATTCTCTGTTCAGATGGTCCCCACCCCATCTATTCCAAACAACTTCACCCACTTTTAGGTCTTTGAGGAAAATCAACATATTCTGGCCTTCATGGTTAATTTTGGTGTTTTCAAAGACCAGATAGTGGAAGAAAGAGATCACGAAGATACTCAGTAGGGTGAAGAAGATGACAGGATCATAGACTTGCCAACCAACACCATCCCTAAGGGGATGGTAGCACTAGAATATATCTTTGATTTGGAACCTCGAGACTGAGAAAATATATCATCCTCCTCAGAGGGAGGAAAATTTGAAAAGGTTAACATCGGCCAGACTAGTGAAGAAAAATTGGTACACATTGGCACCTCCTGCTCCCTAGAGGAGAAGGAGAAGATTCTCATGGTTCTCCAAGAATACATTGATGTAATTGCATGGAGGTATGAACATTTGAAAACCTATGACACATCTATCATGACCCTTACCATCCCACTAAAACTCAATGCTAAGCCTTTCCGGAAAAAGAAAAGACTGGTCAAGCCACTGATTGAACCTCTAATTCATCAGGAGGTTCAGAAACTATTGTCAGCCCAAATTATCTTTCCTATCTAGCACACTACTTGGGTTTCCAAAATTGTCCCTGTAGGAGCAATGATGTTTTTAGTGTTCTGATCTCTAGATTGTGAGTATGTATGACCTTCTTTTAAGTCTTCTAATCTCTGGATACTCTAGCAAAGGTTTACAACCTAGCCTTGGGGTTGTCCCATAGTTTGAACAAAGCTCCAAGTGCGATCGAGTAGAGCATTCCTTTCAACATGATACCTAACAAAAATTCTTACACTGGGGGATACAACCCCAATTAGGCAGTGGGTTCCTCTGCGATGACCATGAATCCCCCACCACCGCTGATAGACCAGTAGGCCTAGTACGTATACCCATCACTTACATAGACAACACTGGGTCTAGAATTCATTCCCTGGAACCAGCCATTGAAAATGAAACAACCATCGACACAATTCTCTGGAGTACCTTTCTTCTAGTTGCCTACAGCTGGAGCATTGTCATCCTCGACTCCAGTAGCTACTACCACCTTCCCCAGGAACCAACTGCAACAATCGTCACATTGTGACACAAACACCCAGCAATATGTCGAGGTTGAATCCCTCCAACAACTATTCTCCTTGCTAACTATGGAAATGGGATAGTTGAAGGTGGTGTATTTTGCGGCCTACAACCCCAATTCCCAGAGAGGGAATTGTCATGCCCAAAACTAGGGCAAAACAAAAATACAATTTTTTTTTAAAACGTAAGTGTAAACCACTAACAAGGATGCACATTCCAATTTTCACAACAAACATATATGCATAACACAACAATTTACTCCCAACCAAGGTTTCACAAATGGGTTTTCCAAACCCATTGAAGTAGGGTGAAGGTGGGATTTTCCAAGGAGGAGAATGCCATTGCATTCAAATTTCTCAACAAGAGTTTTCTCCAATGCCTTTCCAAGGCTAAATTGATATTCCTTCCATATACACATTTGATCATCTCTATACCAAAAACATTATTTACAACATGGCTTCATGGAGCGCATACTCCATGAATTTACCCCTCTTCTCTAAGAGAAGAGACTCTCACTACAATGGAGAGCCCAACTAACCCCTTCACCCAAGGCCACTTCTTCCCTCCCCAAAGGGTGAGTAATGCCTTAAACTCCCATGAACAATACTCCCAAATCCAAAATAGCAAGAGATGAAACAAAATTCAAATGCATTCCCAAACCAAACACATAACATCAACATCTACATTCAACAACACTTTACAATATTACATAAATGAAACCATACAAGATTTACATATTCATTCAAACAGTAACATGCAAAGCATAAATTCAAGAGCATTCCTCCATGGCAAGAATCCACCAACCTTGGTACAAGAAAAATGGCAAGAATGTGGTTGAGAAGAAGCCCTTATCCCTTTATTTTTCTTCCACCAAACCTAGTTGTCTCCAAAGGAGAACCTCACCAACATGACATCAGAGCTGGAGGAAACTCCTCCTAACCTTCTTAGAAATAATCCAAAGGCCACTTTGCTTTCTCAACCCCAGACAATGAACAGTGACTTGTAGACCCTGAAGTTTGATGGGTCCTGATCTAAACAGGGCTGTGGGGCCAGAGTGGAATTGATCAACCCACAAGAGAAATCCCTTCTCACATCTTATATGCTACAGTTCAACTACATGAACAATGTCACGGAGTATGAGGTCTTGGTCCTTGGACTCTTATTTTCATTAAGAAAGGGAATCACCCACCTCCCGGGACTGGGTGATTCAGAGTTGATCATCAAGCAGGTCTGGAGCCAATACAATTGTCATGATAAAAAGCTAGCCGCGTACCACAATTGGGCATGGAGCCTCATCAAATATTTTGATGCCTTTGGCATTGAACTCATTCCCTGAAAGAGAAACTATGTTCCAGATGCCCTTGCTGTATCTGCTAGCATCCTTGAGCCAATGGCTAGCTCCCAGCTCCATAAATTCTCTGTTCAGATGGTCCCCACCCCATCTATTCCAAACAACTTCACCCACTTTTAGGTCTTTGAGTAAAATCAACATATTCTGGCCTTCATGGTTAATGTTGGTGTTTTCAAAGACCACATAGTGGAAGAAAGAGATCACAAAGATACTCAGTAGGGTGAAGAAGATGACAGGATCATAGACTTTCCAACCAACACCATCCCTAAGGGGATGGTATCACTAGAATGTATCTTTGATTTGGAACCTCGGGGCTGAGAAAATATATCATCCTCCTCAGAGGGAGGAAAATTTGAAAAGGTTAACATCGGCCAGACCGGTGAAGAAAAATTGGTACACATTGGCACCTCCTACTCCCTAGAGGAGAAGGAGAAGATTATCATGGTTCTCCAAGAATACATTGATGTAATTGCATATGGGTATGAACATTTGAAAACCTATGACACATCTATCATGACCCTTACCATCCCACTAAAACTCAATGCTAAGCCTTTCCGGCAAAAGAAAATATTGGTGAAGCCACTGATTTTCACCTCTAATTCATCAGGAGGTTCAGAAACTATTGTCAGCCCGGATTATCTTTCCTATCTAGCACACTACTTGGGTTTCCAAAATTTTCCCTGTAGGAGCAATGATGTTGTTAGTGTTCTGATCTCTAGATTGTGAGTATATATGACCTTCTTTTAAGTGTTCTGATCTCTGGATACTCTAGCAAAGGTTTACAACCTAGCCTTGGGGTTGTCCCATAGTTTGAACAAAGCTCCAAGTGCGATCGGGTAGAGCATGCCTTTCAACATGATACCTGACAAAACTTCTTACACTGGGGGATACAACCCCAATTAGGCAGTGGGTTCCCCTGCGATGACCATGAATCCCCCACCACTGCTGATAGACTAGTAGGCCTAGTACGTATACCCATCACTTACGTAGACAACACTGGGTCTGGAATTCATTCCCTGGAACCAGCCATTGAAAATGAAACAACCATCGACACAATCCTCTGGAGTACCTTTCTTCCAGTTGCCCGTGGCTGGAGGATTGTCATCCTTGACTCCGGTAGCTACTACCACCTTCCCTAGGAACCAACTGCAACAATCGTCACATTGTGACGCAAACACCCAGCAATCTGTCGAGGTTGAATCCCTCCAACAACTATTCTCCTCACTAACTGTGGAAATGGGACAGTTGAAGGTGGGGTATTTTGCGGCCTACAACCCCAATTCCCAGAGAGGGAATTGTCATGCCCAAAACTAGGGCAAAACACAAATACAATTTTTTTTTAAAAGGTAAGTGTAAACCACTAACAAGGATGCACATTCCAATTTTCACAACAAACATATATGCATAACACAACAATTTACTCCCAACCAAGGTTTCACAAATGGGTTTTCCAAACCCATTGAAGTAGGGTGA
>MU226589.1:1509512-1525143 GCA_018584345.1 Thuja plicata | reverse complement strand
ACAACAATTTACTCCCAACCAAGGTTTCACAAATGGGTTTTCCAAACCCATTGAAGTAGGGTGAAGGTGGGATTTTCCAAGGAGGAGAATGCCATTGCATTCAAATTTCTCAACAAGAGTTTTCTCCCATGCCTTTCCAAGGCTAAATTGATATTCCTTCCATATACACATTTGATCATCTCTATACCAAAAATATTATTTACAACATGGATTCATGGAGCCCATACTCCATGAATTTACCCCTCTTCTCCAAGAGAAGAGACTCTCACTACAATGGAGAGCCCAACTAACCCCTTCACCCAAGGCCACTTCTTCCCTCCCCAAAGGGTGAGTAATGCCTTAAACTCCCATGAACAATACTCCCAAATCCAAAAGAGTAAGAGATGAAACAAAATTCAAATGCATTCCCAAACCCAACACATAACATCAACATCTACATTCAACAACACTTTATAATATTACATAAATGAAACCATACAAGATTTACATATTCATTCAAACAGTAACATGTAAAGCTTAAATTCAAGAGCATTCCTCCATGGCAAGAATCCACCAACCTTGGTACAAGAAAAATGGCAAGAATGTGGTTGAGAAGAAGCCCTTATCCCTTTATTTTTCTTCCACCAAACCTAGTTGTCTCCAAAATTGAAGAGTGGGTGAACACTCACTAAGTTTCTCCAAATCCTCTAAAAATACCCCTAGAAGTGTACTCAAGACTTAGCAAATAATGAGACATTCCCCCTAGTCATTTTTCCTTACCCTTTGTCTCCCCTCTTAATTGTGTGTTTAGTAAGGAGTGTGGGACAAGCTAAATGCATGTGGCCATCTTCATTTTCGCCACTTTTGAAGTGTAGGAATTTTGGAGAGTCATAATGGTGATCTAGGTTTACTCCATAGGTAAAAACTTACCCTAACCCAAAGTACGCCCTTAGGGTTAACTAATTTTGGCCAAAAATACAATCTAGGGTCACTTTTGACCCTTCCAAAGTACCCCTAAAGTTCAAATCCGAGTTTCAACTTGATGTGATCCCTACAAGACATCTATATGCAAGTGGGGTTAATATAACATCCTATAAGGTTTGGTGATTCTTTTCCAAGCCCTAATTTGACATGTCACCATCCACATGGACAACACAAGTGTCAAGTGACACCAAGACAAAATACACATCACATTCACAGTGACATGTCCAAAACAACAACATGAGTTTTAAACTATTAACACACATTTAGATTACATTTACAACAAGGTTTCAACCCCTTATTGGATTAAAACTTGGCTTACTCAATTCACATGTGTTTATCCCTAATTCTCTGAATAATTCCATGGTTCTCTTTCCTGCACACTGAACTCGAGCATCAGTAGTCCAAGATAATAAAATCACATGCAATATACATTTTCAATTTATAATTAGCAACATCAATCAATAGCAGAATTAAATTCCTAATTGCAATTTTCATAAATAAATGTTTAAAACATAATAATTCCATAATCATCATGACATAACATCCATGAAATAATCAAGTCTATTCATGATTCGATCTTCTCATCAATTCACTTATCTAAACATATATAATCAAAATAACCATTTGTTCTAGGTCTAATCCATATCAATGTAATCCACACAATATAATCATCATCATAACATAATATCTCGAGTCTCTGTCAGGATAATCAAAAAGTGTATCAATGTATCAAAACATAAAATATCAAAGTGTGATCGAGCAGTAAGGCTATGATGGGTCGGGGTGAGGCCTCACATCCTCCCCCACTAGGCATGAACTTCCTCCTGGAGTTCATAAAAAAGATATGGGTACTAAGATCTCATTTGCACTGCGTCCTCCCATGAAGCCATGACCTCATCATAACAATCCCACTGGACCCTAACCTGGTCTAGCTCTCAACCTCAAAGTGCAAGGGTCTGTCAGGCTATAATACAAACGGGCTCCAGTGCTAGCTATCTGTCTGACTCCACCTGCAAGGCATCCCAATCTATAATGTGAGACTCATCATAAATATATTTCCATAGCACAGATACATGAAACACATCGTGGATGCGTGAAAGGCTGGGTGGCAAGGCTAGATGGTAGGAAACTAGTCCTATCCTCTCCAATATCTCAAAAGGTCCAACAAAGCAAGGTGCTAACCTAGAGCCCTTTCCAAAATAGATTGGACTCTTATGCGGGTGCACTCTCAAAAAGATGCTATCTCCAACCATATACTCATGATCAACCAGCTTTGCATCTGCATACTTGTTCTGTCAGTCCTGAGCCTCTCTAAGATGCTATATAATTAATACTACCTACTACTCCATATCCTTGACCAACTAGGGTGCAATAGATACTCTATCCTCAATCATGTCCCAACTCAAGGGAGTCTTGCAAGGTCTACCGTACAATGTCTGATATGGCGGCATACCTATAGAAGAATGGTGCCTATTATTATAGGCGAACTCAACCAAATATAGGTATTCCTCCCACTTGACCTAATGGTCCATCACATACATATGTAACATATCTTCTAACACCTGGTTAACCCTCTCTATCTTCCCATCTATCTGAGGGTGGTATGTTGTACTGAAATTTAGTCTAGTACCCAACGCTGCCTGTAACTCTCTCCAAAAAGTTGATGTGAACAAGGAGTCTCTATCAGAGATGATCTTACAGGGAATTTCATGAAGTCTGACAATATCCTGCAAAAAGACCTGAGCTACATCTCGTGCTGTGAATGTAGTATGCATGGGTGAGAAGTGGGTAACCTTGGTCAACGTGTTGACTATCACCAAGATAGCATCATGGTAGAAAGAAGACATAGGGAGACCAACAATGATGTCCATAGATATAGTATCCCACTTCCACTCAAAAATCTCATGTGGCTGTAGGAGCCCACCTGGATGAATGTACTCTGCCTTCACTCTCTGGCACTCTAGGCATCTAGCAACTACACTGGAAATTTGCAACCTCATGTCTGGCCAATGATATAACTGTCTCAAATCAACATGTAACTTCTTGAATCCCAGATGAGCTACATAAGGTGCTCTGTGAGCCTCAAGCACAATAAACTCTCGCAAGTCACCCATAGAAGGTACATATATGCATCCCCTATGACGTAGAAGTCCATTAGACTCTAAAGAATAATCTACAAATATCCCCTCAAGTGGTCTCTGAGAATGGATAAGCTGACAAATCTCCACATATAATCCATCCTCTGACAAGTGGTGCAAAATGTGCTCCCTCAAATCTATACTAGAAGTCATAGATGAGAGGTCGTGTCACCTCCTACTCAAGGCATCTGCAACTACATTCTCCTTCCCCTTGATGTAATGAACATCAAAATCATACTCAAACAAAAACTCCATCCATCTCCTCTGCCTAGCATTAAGATTGGGCTGTGTAAAGATATACTGTAGGCTCTGGTGATCTAAATGAAGCTCAAATTGGTGACCTAGAAGGAAATGTCACCATCTCAGTAAGGCATGAACCACCGCTACAAGTTCTAGGTCATGAGTGGGATAATTAATCTTGTGAGTCTTTAGCTTCCTAGACTCAAAAGCTATAGGATGACCCTCCTGCATAAGGACTGCTCCTAAACCATCCAATGAAGCATCGATACATACAAAAAAATCTATTGAAGGATCTGGCACTGCTAAAATTGGTGCACTAGTGAGGGCTCTCTTGAGCTCCTGGAAAGCTCTCTCACACTTCTCTATCCATTCATAATTCTTCCCTTTTCTCTGAAGGGAACTGATGGGATGAGATACTCTAGAAAATCCTACCATGAAGCATCTGTAATATCCTGCTAAGCCCATAAAACTTCTGACCTTAGTGACACTGGTGGGTGCTTGCCAATCCATAATGGCTCTAATCTTTGATGGGTCTAGAGAGATCCCATCGCCAGATATAACATGACCAAGATAATGCACCTCGGGTCTAAAGAAGGCACATTTTGACAAGCTTCCATATAACTATTTCTCTCTCAAATGCTGCAGAACCTATCTCAGATGCTCCTTATGTTCCTCCTCATTGCGAGAATATATCAGAATATCATCAAGGAACACTACCACAAATTTATCTAAGAATGTACAAAATACTCCGTTCATGAGGCTCATGAACACCACTGGAGCATTCATGAGGCCAAATGATACTACTATAAACTCATAGTGACCATACCTCATGCGAAAGGTAGTCTTGTGGATATCACTTTCCATAATCTGTAACTGATGGTACCCCGACTTCAGATCTATCTTTGAGAACACTCAGGCACCCTACAACTGATCAAACAAATCATCGATCCTGGGAAGTGGGTATCGGTTCTTAATTTTTACTTTATTCAACTTCCAATAATAAATGCACAATCTAAGTGATCCATCCTTCTTAAAAAAAATTACTAGTGCACCCCAAGGGGATACACTAGGTCAGATATGCCCCTTCTCCAAGAGCTCTTCTAACTGAATCTTGAGCTCATTGAGCTGATGTGTGGTCATCTTGTATGGTACTCTAGATACTGGCTCAGCTCCTGGTACAAGTTCTATGTGAAAATAAACTACCCTAGGTAGAGGCATACTAGGTAGCTCAGTAGGAAATACATCTGCAAACTCCTGAAGAATAAGATAATCTGTAAGCAAAGGCTCCCCCTCTGAATCCTCCTCTCTATCACTAATGGTGATGGAAAATAACTGACATCCCTTCCGTAGGCACTACCTAAGCTACATAGCGGAAATCATGCAAAGGGATATGGGTTATTATACCCCAAATATCACCATAGGAGTACCATGATCATCAACACACTCAACCCTCTTCTGAAGAAAATCCATCTTGGCGCTGTGGGCATATAGCCAATCCATGCCAAGGACTACATCATAAGAACCTAGAGGGGTAATCCAAGGATCATTCATCATGATTAAGTCTCCAATCTGAACCTGACAACTGCAAACTAAGGAGCTAACAAACACACTAGCTCCTGAAGCTAACTCAACCTCCCAACCGACATCCTGTCTAACTACCACTAGCCCGCAATGCTCCACTACATAGGGAGATATAAAGGAGTTTGTGGCTCTTGAATCAAATAATATAGAAACACTGATACCCTAAATCATACCTATGGCCTCTATGACCGTGGCCTAGTGCTTGGCCTAGCAGTTATCAACCGCTGCAAAAAATCTATGGGATCTACTCATATCTCTAAATATAGGCTCTGAATTAACCCCTCTCTGACCACTGGCTGATTGTCCCTGTGGGAAATCTCTCACTAAAGGACCCATACCACCGCAAGTGTAACATGCTCCTTGAGTCTGAATCTACACTCCCTGTGTCGTGGGCTGCTATGACCCTCTAGTCCTACTAGAGCCACTGTATCCACCCCTAGAGGATTGTTGAGTCCTAGCTGGCTGTGTCTGAGGGGTCTGTGTCCTCTGATCCTATCTAGGACCCTGAGAGTCCCACTATTTGGGCTTAGAGCCCTGATAACCCTATGAATGCCTCTGTCTAGAATCCTACTGGGATCTCTGCTGCTAAGACTGTTGACCCTTAAAGGATCCTGCAGAGTGATTTTGTTTCCCTTTACAAGGGGGTCTCTATTGTCCTGACTGCTGGGAAGAGGGGTTTCGGTGCTGCGACCAATCTCGGGATTCCTATCTAGTACAGATATCCTCAGCTACAAGTGTCATCTCAACTACCCCTCTAAATGTGGTAGGGAATGCTAGGCGTACTATGCTCTAAAGAGACATATTAAGTCCCTTAATGAAATGCTTAATACTCAGTTTCTCATCCTTCATGTAATCAACATAGGGAAGGAGCTTGAGAAACTGACTCTCATACTAGGCTACTATGAGGCCTCTCTGCTGGAGATTATGGAACTCCTTCATTTATCTCTGTCTGAAATCCTCAGAGAGATACCTCTCTTGAAAACAGGCCACAAAAGACTCCCAAGTGAGTGTGTCAATGCTCACTCCACCTATGGACACCTCCTGCTCCCACCAAGTGGAAGCCTTCTCCCATAGGAGATGGACTGCAAGTCCTGCCTTTAGATTACTCCCATAAGGGCACAATCCAAAACATCGCTATAAACTCTGTAACTAGGCCTCTGCTATTGACCCATTCAAGGATCCCAAAAACAAGGGTGGCTAGAGTTGTAATAACTCTTGGATCTCATCTCCAACATCTCTAGGGGTTCTCTCCCTAGCATGTATCTTATGCTCACATGGTAGTACAATCTAATGAACTGACTCACCCTCCTGATCATCATGGTCCTCAACAGACCTGGGTGGGGGACTCCTACTTCTCTCTCTGTTGACTGCTCTATCATTTTCTAAAATATGTGCTTCCCTTTCCAGAATCTCCTGCTGAACTATGGGTGGTAGCCTCTGCTGAATTACCCCAATCAAATTTTGGAGAACATCCAAAATATCCTAGTTAGGGTTCGGTGGTAGTGGAGGTGGTGGATCCTCCTGCCTTGCCCCCGCATGGGGAGATCTATGACCTCTGCCTCGTTGGTTATTCCTAGTAACCGCAGGAATCCTATACAATGATTTAAGTTTTGACTGATTTGAAACATAATGGGTTAGGTTTCTAGTGTCAAAACATGGCTCTGATACCAAAATGTCATGCCCAAAACTAGGGCAAAACACACAATTTTTTTTTTTTAAAACGCAAGTGTAAACCACTAACAAGGATGCACATTCCAATTTTCACAACAAACATATATGCATAACACAAAAATTTACTCCCAACCAAGGTTTCACAAATTGGTTTTCCAAACCCATTGAAGTAGGGTGAAGGTGGGATTTTCCAAGGAGGAGGATGCCATTTCATTCAAATTTCTCAACAAGAGTTTTCTCCCATGCATTTCCAAGGCTAAATTGATATTCCTTCCATATACACATTTGGTCATCTCTATACCAAAAACATTATTTACAAAATGGCTTCATGGAGCCCATACTCCATGAATTTATCCCTCTTCTCTAAGAGAAGAGACTCTCACTACAATGAAGAGCCCAACTAACCCCTTTCACCCAAGGCCACTTCTTCCCTTCCCAAAGGGTGAGTAATGCCTTAAAATCCCATGAACAATACTCCCAAATCTAAAAGAGCAAGACATGAAACAAAATTCAAATGCATCCCCAAACCCAACATATAACATCAACATCTACATTCAACAACACTTTACAAGATTACATAAATGAAACCATACAATATTTACATATTCATTCAAACAATAACATGCAAAGCTTAAATGCAAGAGCATTCCTCCATGGCAAGAATCCACCAACCTTGGTACAAGAAAAATGGCAAGAATGTGGTTGAGAAGAAGCCCTTATCCCTTTTCCTTTTCTTCCTCCAAACCTAGTTGTCTCCAAAATTGGAGGGTGGGTGAACAATCACTATGTTTCTCCAAATCCTCTAAAAAGACCCCTAGAAGTGTACTCAAGACTTAGCAATTAATGACACATGCCCCCTAGTCCTTTTTCCTTACCTCTTGTCTCCCCTCTTAATTGTGTGTTTAGTAAGGAGTGTGGGACAAGTTAAATGCATGTGGCCATCTTCATTTTAGCCACTTTTGAAAGGTAGGCATTTTGGAGAGTCATAATGGTGATCTAGGTTTACTCCATAGGTAAAAACTAGTCCTAACCCAAAGTACCCCCTTAGGATTAACTAATTTTGGCCAAAAATACACTCTAGGGTCACTTTTGACCCTTCCAAAGTACCCCTAAAGTTCAAATCCGAGTTCCAACTTGATGTGATCCCTACAAGACATCTATACACAAGTGGGGTTAATATTACATCCTATAAGGTTTGGTGATTCTTTCCCAAGCCCTAATTTGACATGTCACCATCCACATGGACAACACAAGTGTCAAGTGACACCAAGACAAAATACACATAACATTCACAGTGACATGCCCAAAACAACAACATGAGTTTTAAACTATTAACACACATTCAAATTACGTTTACAACAAGGATCACATTACAATGAGGTTTCAACCCCTTATTGGATTAAACCTTGGCTTACTCAATTCACATGTGTTTAGCCCTGATTCTCTAAATAATTCCATGGTTCTCTTTCCTACACACTAAACTCGAGCATCAGTAGTCCAAGATAATAAAATCACATGCAATATACATTTTCAATTTATAATTAGCAACATCAATCAATAGCAGAATTAAATTTCTAATTGCAATTTTCATACATAAATGTTTAAAACATAATAATTCCATAATCATCATGACATAACATCCATGAAATAATCAATTCTAATCATGATTCGATCTTCTCATCAATTCACTTATCTAAACATATATAATCAAAACAACCATCTGTTCTAGGTCTAATCCATATCAAAATGTAATCCACATAATATAATCATCATCATAACATAATATCTCAAGTCTCTGTCAGGATAATCAAAAAGTGTATCAATGTATCAAAATATAAAGTATCAAAGTGTGATCGAGCAGTAAGGCTATGATGGGTCGGGGTGAGGCCTCATAGGAATATCTTCTCTAACCAACAAAATACCAATGCAAGAGGAAGGAATGAAAACAATGAGCCTCGATCTAATCAACAAAAATGGAATAAAAACACAAATTCCACAGGTCCTCCTTTGAAACAAAACATCACTCAGGGTAGTGTTGGACCTACCCATTTCATGCAAGTCGGTGCCGAACTCCAGCCCCTAACTAACTGGTGTAGATTGCATGACACTAGCTCTCATTCTAAGGTGAACTGTGCCACACTAGAGAAGTTCATCATGATCTCCTAGCTGGAAAAACAACAAATTGTCGATCCTACTCCCCTAGAGATGTCTGTGTAAGAGCCCACTCATGATGCCTTCACCTGTGAGACCATCTTCTTTGGAGTAGACAAAGAAGACAAAGAAGAACCCAAATTGTAGGGGTTCTTTGATGAATCTATTCCAGCCTTTGAGGCCAATGCCTTCACCAACCCATGAACTCCTTACATCACTTTGAGTCGGGATGGTAAAGGACCAATTTACATGCCTACACCTCCCAAAGATACCCCTCCTCGGGACAACACAACCGATTGTTCCTTCCCACCAAAAGGGTCTAGCTCTAACCAAGATAAGGATCTAGCCAAGGGAAGCCAACAATACCCCAGGGGAGGTTTGATATCACAAAGGTGTTGGAAAGGACTACCACCTCCATGACCTTAATGAAGGTCTTGCTAAACTGTCTCGAGTAGAGGAAGTCTCTCCTAAAGCTCTTGGGAAACCCATAAGCTATCAATCGCCCACCCAAGACTGTCACTTTTTACGATGCCAACGCGGATGTCTTCTGGGGAAACATTGAGGATCCTCCCTTCTTACTAGGCTTAAATATACAAGGGAAGAACCTACATAATTGCTTGGTAGATTCCACTGCTTGGGGCAATTTCATGCCCTTGTCAATATGCTAGAAGCTCAGACTACATCCCACTCCATCCAAAGGCGTAGTAGTCCATATGGACAAAAATGCTTTAAAAATGGTAGGTGAGCTGAAGATTGTCTAGGTTCAGCTCATTCAAGACTAGTTGATAGCAAGCATAATCGATATCCAAGTGGTGGACATCCCAGAGACTTACAGGATGTTATTGAGCCAAAATTGGTCTAAGTCCCTTAATGGGTATTTCTCCACTGAAGTTTCCCACTTGTGGCTCCCCTGGAAGGGAGAATATAACTAGATCTGGGTAGAAAGTGAACCCAGGATGAAACAATCCCTCACCGAGGTCAGGAGGGTGAATGTAGTCCTCTTCTTTGAGACTTCCACTCAGGTGTACTGACCCCTAGAAATCCTGACATTTGATTTCACCCCTGGGGAGGATGCCATAGTCTAGCAGAGAATCCAAGACTTAGACGAAAAGCTAAGGGGTGAGGTTAACTCATAGGGTACCACAGCAACACATAATACCTTCTTGTCTGACACTTGGTGTCAGGTGCATTATTAGAAACATTCAGAACTAGAGTTTGAGCCTTGCATTGCCATTGCTACCCGCCATATCAATGCCCTCTGGGAGAAGAAACATGAAGTAGATTTTCTTGGACCCAACAATCATTCTGGTAGTACTACCATGATGTCACCTATCCAAGGATCCCAACTACAGGATTCTCTAGAGGAGAACCTCACCAACATGACATTAGAGCTGGAGGAAACTCCTCCCAACCTTCCTAGAAATAATCCAAAGGCCACTTCACTTTCTCAGCCCTAGACAATGAACAGTGACTTGTGGACCCTGAAGTTTGATGGGTCCTGATCTAAACAGCGCTACAGGGAAAGAGTGGAATTGATCAACCCATGGGGGAAATCCTTTCTCACATCTTATAAGCTGCATTTCAACTACATGAACAATGTCATAGAGTATGAGGCCTTGGTCCTTGGACTCTTATTTTCATTAAGAAAGGGAATCACCCACCTCTGGGGACTGGGTGATTCATAGTTGTTCACCAAGTAGGTCTGGAGCCAATACAATTGTCATGATAAAAAGTTGGCTACGTACCGCAATCAGGCATGGAGCCTCATCAAAGATTTTGATGCCTTTGGCATTGAACTCATTCCCTGGAAGAGAAACTATGTTCCAGATGCCCTTGTTGTATCTACTAGCACCCTCGAGCCAATGGCTAGCTCCCAGCTCTATAAATTCTCTATTCAGATGGTCCCCACCCCGTCTATTCTAGACAATGTCACCCACTTTTAGGTATTTGAGGAAAATCAACATATTCTGGCCTTCATGGCCAATGTTGGTGTTTTTGAAGACCAGATAGTGGAAGAAATAGATCACGAAGATACTCAGTAGGGTGAAGAAGATGATGGGATCATAGACTTGCCAACCAATACCATCCCTAAGGGGATGGTAGTGCTAGAAAGTATCTTTGATTTGGAACCTCAGGGCCAGGAAAAGATATCATCCTCCTTAGAGGGAGGAAAATTTGAAAAGGTTAACATCGACAAGACCGGTGAAGAAAAATTGGTACACATTGGCACCTCCTACTACCCAAAGGAGAAGGAGAAGATTCTCGCGGTTTTCCAAGAATACATTGATGTAATTGCATGGGGCTATGAAGATTTGAAAACCTATGACACATCCATCATGACCCATACCATCCCACTAAAACTTGATGCTAAGCCCTTTCGGCAAAAGAAAAGACTGGTCAACCCACTGATTGACCCTCTAATTCATCAGGAGGTTCAGAACCTATTGTCAGCCTAGATTATCTTTCCTATCTGGCACACTACTTGGGTTTCCAACCTCATCCCTGTGAGGAAGAAAAGTGGCAAAATCTTCCTTTGCGTGGATTTTTGAAATTTGAACAAGGCATCTAAGAAGGATAATCACCCTCTCCCTTGTTGGACGAGGTGTTGCAAATGGTGAATGGATCATGAATGATGTCCTTTTTGGATGGATACTCCAGATATAACTAGGTCATGGTTAAGTACAAAGATATAGAAAAAATAGTGTTCACCGCCAAGTGGGGAACGTTTGCATACTGGAGGCTACCCTTTGGCCCGATCAACGTAGGGGCCACATTTTAGAAGGCTATGGACATTGTGTTCGAAGGCCTAGTAAACCAGTGCATAATAATCTACATGGATCATTTTACTGTCTTTTCTTGGGACAAGCATGATCATTCACCCACCTTGCCCAAATTTGTGAGAGATATCTGTAGACACCTAAAATTGACTAGGTGTATCTCAAACATTCCAAATTATAAATCTCAGCCAAATGCTTAAAAATCTCATCTCAATGCAAATCAAATGGACATTTATCAAATGAAAGGAACAAAATTCAAATCAAATTAAAAGATCAAATAATCATGAAATCAAATAATTAAATTCAAGCCTAAAGGGATTAATCAAATTATACAATTGATTTTTCAATTGTATAGTTCAAATAAAAAAGGAACAAATCCAACCCAATCACCCTTCCATGGCTAATTTAATTAAATGATGGAGTTATTTAATTCCTAATATCTTTGAGACAACCAACCAATTTTCCCTCCATTTGAGAACACCTCAAATCTTTTGACTTAACCAAGCTTTGATCATGATCAACTCACTCTTCCCCCTACCCTTGGGAAAATGCTATAAGTACAAGCCATTTCCTTTGTGTTTGGGATCCAAGAATTTCAGGAGCAAAAGCATCCTTACTATAGGCACATTCAGAGCATATGAGGAGCATTTGAGAGCTTTTGAGAGATTTCAACATTTGCATAGTATTTTAGCATATCACGTTTAGGAGCATTTGTTGTATTCCAACATAATCTTGGAGAATTTTTTAGCATTTTGAGCATTCTAGCTAGATTTGAGCATTCATTTTTCATGCATATCTCATTCTAGGATTGTCCTTGAGAGAGATTAAGCTTGAGAGCTCTCTTAACAAAGCTTGGATATAGAACCATGAGATTATATAGATTGTAGCTTCAACTCTTAGATTAACTTGTTTTATCTTTCCATAGAATTGTTGTCTTTCATCTTAATTTCATGAAGGTGTATTTTCTTACACACATAATGGCGCCTATCGTGGGGCTCTAAGCCTCTTTGCTAATGTTTTTACCATAATATTTGGTCTGTTTTCTTTGTTCTTGGTGTTTTTCTTGTAGAAAACAGGAGAAGTGTCGCGTATGTGATGCAAAGAGCCACCTACAAACAACAAAACACCACTTATGGAGCTTGATTTGTCTCCATCTTTCTTTCTGCTACCGTGTGTGAGATAAATTGGACTGCTTGCCAGATAAATCGTATCACCTATTGGATAAAGTGCACCGCCTGTGACTTTTCAACAGCTGCTTACCAGCAATCTTTGACCGCTTATTATACTTTTTGCACCGCTTTCTATTTTTATTTTACTACCTGTGGTATTTTAAGGGTCCCGTGTTAAGAGTTAAAAGCTGCATTTAAAGTTTAAAGTTACACTTACTAACATTTGGTAGCTGATATTTAGCTGTAAAATGCCGCGTAATAACTTTTACTTTAAATTAGTTTTTGGTTAATTCTGTCACTTTTGTAATTCTCTGTATTTTCTTATTCTGTAGATGAAAAATCACCCAAAGGTGCAGAAACCAGAGAAGCGGATCTCAAGGCCTAGCAAGGAGGTAAGAGTTAAAACAAAGAATGATAAAGAGATTCATAATGCAAATTTGTTAGAAAGTTTGTTTGAGGAAGAGCATTTATATGATCATTACATTAAGGTGTTCTTTGCATATAAAATAAAATTTCCTACTCTCTAATTAATTTTTCATCCTTACTTTCTTTAAAATTTTTTATTGATAAATCATTCATTTGAAAGAGCTTTTAGGAGGTTTTTGTGTCATTTAAGGTTTTTCAAGTTTTCTTCACTTTGTTGTGCTTTGTCTTGACTAACTTGTTGGAGGAGATGGAGTGGGAATGATCGCCACTAGGTGAGTAAAAACAAGCCAAATATTCAAAAATGCGCCTAGCCTTTGCTAGCTTCAAAATCTAGTATTTATCTCATCAAGCTTGCATTTGATCAAATTGTGGCTTTCTTTTAATTCTAGCATAAGTAGAAAATCTTCTATTTTGTCCAAATTGAACAAGCATTAGGCATATGCTCTTCACTTTTTGAAGTGAATCTAAAAGCCAAAAGTGCAAAACCAATTTGGTAGAAAGACAAGGATAAGCAAATTGAATCACACATTTCAATTCTTAGAACCTCCTTGTTAAGGGGTTGAAAATGAACAAAACTGCTTGAAGTGTTTGGAACAAAAGAAAGACAATAGGGATATGCACTTCACTTTTTGAGTGAATCAGATTCCCAAACTTGTTGGACTGACTTCAAATTCCCACTTTTTATGAACATGCTATCTAAATAGAGCTTTAAAGGGCCTGCCTCCCAAGATTTTCCTTACGAGGACGGTGAGAGGGAACGACCCAAAGTGGGAGATATTTTCTTTTACCTCAATATCGTCTGACCCACTATAAATAATGCACTTTTCCTTAATCGGGAAGTGACTAAAAATTGTGCAAGCCATCCTCACTTCCTCTAGTAGTCCTTTGGGATTGTGCAAAATTGTACTTTTGTGCATGTGGGAATCCCTAAAAGGGGTAAAGGATCTTGTCAAGGTTTAGACCGGAATAGTTTGAGACCTGATAAAATAGTAGACCTACCTTTGTAGATCCATGTTTAAAAGCCAAATTTGTTGATGCTAAGGTAGATTTCTTGGAAGATATTCTTGTGCAAACCAATTGAAACATCCGAGAACATACACTTTTAGTGTGGTTTTTAGGGATATGGTACAAATCTTACATTTGTGTTGAGTTTGTACTTCATTTTCATGAAAGAGTACTTTTTGATAAATCTGATCAAAGACCTTAAAATTTTAAATCCTAAAAATATCATTAAAATTATCAAAATCAATTCTAATCAGCAAAGAGCCGCGTATAATCATTTTAGAGCTACTTACAAACAAAGCTGGGCCGCTTGTCAAACATAAAATGCCACTTGGTAATATCAAACAACCGCTTGTTAACTGGAAAGAGCCGTGTAACAATATTCTAAAAATGCTTGGCAACAGACAAACGCTGCCTACCAACTGTAGAGCGCTGCGTATAGATTTTCCAGTAACCACATATTATCAGTTAAAGGCCACCTACATGCAGGTAAGAACCGCCTAAAAAATTTAAAAGGAAAATAGTAAGTATCTGCTGAAGGTTTAAAAACAAGAAAATTTGATTTATGGATACCCTTTTGGACATTCTATCACTATGAATACCTATCTTGATCATAATCCACCACTATTAGGCATTCTACAAGTTTATACTCAGATTGGTCATTAATCGAGTTTGAAAACCTAAGATCCTCATTTTGACATATGTTAATGTTAGTTTTCACTTGATCCCATTACATAAAAACTACCCTACAACCAGATGGGCCTTATCTGAGACAAGAGTGTCCCTTCCCGGGTGACCCCTTTTCTGCAAATCCTATACATGAACCCATCAGAGAAATAGAACCAAGGATGTCTTTCCCGTTTGGTCATATAGATCTCGATCAAATTAATCACGTAAACAAGGATATGACCCAACAAGGAAATGTTGATCCTAACAACAAAGGATCCAACACCAATACCAACGGAGGGACAAATGTAGATCCTAACAATCAAGGGATGAATAACACCAATAATAGGGGCAATATGGACCCTAATGATGAGGAGTTAACCGATGAAAAGGTTACCAAGGCTATGCAAAGCCCTTTCTTTATGAAACTCGTGGACAAAGTATTGGAAAAAGACAAAGAGAAATACTTCCTAGACCTATAACAAACGGGTCTCAAGCTTCCACACGATTATGATTTCACCAAACTCAAGAAAGAAGAAGTAGAGGCTAACCCCATTGATATCATCAATAAACAATTCTAGATTTTTTAAATACAATTGGACATATTGAAACAAGGTGGGGCTCCTAAACCTTTTTCTATTGAAGCCTTGTGTCCATTTCCATTTGACAAGTCCTTAGTCATGATGTCATTTCCAACAAATGCTATTTATCTGAAATATAATAAATATGAAGGAACATCTGATCCTCAAGATCACTTAAGGGAATTTTGTGCCCTAAGTCTAGAGTTCATGCATGACACAACTTACCTTATGAGGTTATTCCCTAGAATTTTGGGAGGCATGGTAAT
>MU226589.1:1469906-1487665 GCA_018584345.1 Thuja plicata | reverse complement strand
CACCAACCCCCCCTTCTCTTTTATCTTCTTAGTGAGGCCTGGTCTGCATCTTATTTTTACATTCCTTCATGCTCTTTGCTCTTATCCTGATGATGGATCATGGAGTGTGATCTGAAATGTTGATGCTAAAAATTACACACAATCAAAATCCAAAAATCAAGCTGAAAAATGACAGACATAGTTATAAAATTCCTGGAAGAAAACATAGTCACAAGATTTGGAATGCCATTTGCTATAGTGTGTCACAATGGTCTGGTGTTTTCTTTGGCACAATTACTCGAATGGACCTATGAAAGAAAGATCACCCTCAAGTTCTCTGACAACTACTACCCCTAGGGTAACGGTATGGCTAAGTCTACAAAAAAAAATCTACTTGAGGTGATCAAACATCTATTAGAACAGAACCCCCAGGACTAGCATCAAAAGCTTAGGTTTTCCCTCTAGGCGGATCACATCTGAATAAAGGCAGCCCTGGGGACATCCCCATTCTATCTAGTTTATGGCCAGAATCCAGTATTCCCCATCAAATTACAAATCTTAGTTTTATAGTTTATGCAAGAATTTGGCAACGGGGATAACATTGTGGAGGTCTGACATCTGAACCTGGTGCGAATGGAGGAACAAAGAGTCACAACCCTTGAACATTTCATGTATCATCAAGTAGTAGTGAAAATATGGTTTGACCAAAAATCCCAGTATAAGGCCTTTCAGATTTCAGACTTGGTCCTCTTGTGGGATAAGGCCCGGGAAAAGAAGGGAAAACACACTAAATTTCAATGGCTCTAGCGGGGATCGTATTTGATAGCTGAGATCTGTGGGGCAAATACTTATCACCTCAACACTATGACCAGAGAATTCATCCCATTGCCTATCAATGGGTAGTTTCTCAAGCACTATTTTGAATAAGGTAGGTGGTGAGTCTGTCTGAAGTTGTACTACATGTAAAATTATTTCTTGTAAATATCTTTCTCGATGCTCCATTTGGAGTGCCTTGTAAATAGTTTGTTGGCCGTCCTCCGTGACCGCCTTTCCTTTTCATTTTTTCCTTTTGTTTTTGGATTTTTATTTTTCTTTTGTTTTTTGGTTTCCCAGCGTGTTGCCTTCTCCTTGTAGGCAGGTATGCATTGCATAACATCTAGTCTTTGGAATGGTACCTTGTGTGTTCCAGTGAATTTGGAATCTATTGTTAGCATACTGAAATTTGTCCATGCTCTGGAGTCATTTTTTAAGTATGGTAAAATGTTATGGGTGATCTTCATTAGATTCACATCTTGACAGTCTGAACATAAATTAACAAAAAGTTTAAGAAGCAGGTAATTAGACACCTTGAGGGTAGATCTATCACACTGGTTGATTGGCTAAGTCTAAAAATCATTAAAATATCCCAGGTCTAGAACATTCTCTCCTATTCAGAAATTTGAAAATGGATGGCAAGGTAAAAGAAGTGCCACCCTTAAAATTAGCTAAGCTTAAGGTTCACGGTGAAAGAATTACCGCATTTCCATCTAGAGAAGAAAAGGAAAAAAAAGAACTAAAGAATAGAGAAATCCGGTATCTGGTAGAAATGTGTATGATATGATGACTTTGGATTGATTTGTTTAGTGCCTCCTCTCTGGTTCTCATGGAGATCATCGACTTGGTTTTCTTTCAAAGCACACACTTCACAACTGACAAAAGACAAAGGGATTGAATCATTGACAAGTCTAATTTTGTCAGACACCTCGCACTTAGCAAGCAGAAGGCTCAAGGTAAAGATTAATTCTAGTTTTTCTAACTAGAGATTTTAAAGTTCTTGAATGTGCTATGGTATTCATCCCAGATAGTCACCATTTTTTATGCCCTACATACCCATCCCTACATTTTGTAGGCAAAATTTTGGGTCCCTCTTTTTTGCTTTTGCTCTTTCCCTTGGTTTCTTTTGTTTCCTTTATCTCCCTCTGAGATTTACTTCCGTGAGGGTTGTCTTTCTTTTTCTTTTGTCTTCTTTGGTCTCCAAGACCTGGTCTC
This sequence comes from Thuja plicata, assembly GCA_018584345.1. Taxonomy (NCBI): domain Eukaryota; kingdom Viridiplantae; phylum Streptophyta; class Pinopsida; order Cupressales; family Cupressaceae; genus Thuja; species Thuja plicata. The sequence continues at coordinate 1,485,658 of MU226589.1, read as the reverse complement.
AGAATTTGTTTGTTCTTTTGAGTCAGCTAGATTTTGGACTCTGGGATTCTCTTTCATCATGTCTTCTTTCAGAGGAAGGTGTCGCTGCATGCAATCCCTTGGCCTGGAGTTCAGAGGTCTACTTGTTCCAGAGTTTGTGGAGAGAAAACAACACATTTTTACCCTAAGGGTATAAATAGAAGTTATGTATCATTTTCACATTTACCGTGATCAAACACTCAAAACACTGAGTGCAATTTTAAGGGGATTAACGAGAATTAAACAACATTTTTCTCCCTGTGTTTAGTGGTTGATTAAATAGTGATTTACAGTGCTTGCTCATGGTTGCTTGAAGGTGAACTTATTGTAGAGAACCCCCGTGCTCATCTTTCCCACATTCCCCCATGTTTCCAGGTAGGCCCTTGACTCTCTCTCTTCTCTAGTTTTTGGTTCTCTGTTTCTCATTTCCGTCTATTTGTTTTTGTTCTGTTTCATTTCCATTTTGCTGCGTCTTTACGCTGGCTTTTTTATCACCTCCCGTTGGTCAGTTGGCTCTCATAGAGTGTTGTCCACCCTCTATGCAGCTGTAGCTTATATGTAAATACTCTATATATTTTGTAGGATAGTGTGAATGCTTCTATATATTGTGTATAATATGTAAATTGTGTAAGTTTCTGTATATATATATCCATTTTAGCAGCCTATGAGTCATGCTTCGGCCCTCGTGTGCACTTCGGCTCTATCTATACATTCTTTGTATAACCTGCACTCCATCTAGTGGCAATCTCATCACGCTCCATGTGTTAGAAACCCCAAATGTGGAGCTTGTCTGAGAAAGATGTCTTCCTGGTTCAAACTCGACACCTCGCTGGTTCGAGCCATGGTGGTTTTCTCTCTCCTCTGTCAAGTCAGCCTTAATGGTAGATTAAGTTCCCACACAAGAATTCAATTCTAGCCCAAGTGGCATTCATTTCCTTGTATGTTTTGACAGTTGTCGATGTTAATACCATAACTCCCATTACTGCATGGCCACATGACACTCCTACGTCAGCCTAATATGACTCATTTCTGGTCATGTCAGTAACGGTTAGTTTTCCATACTCTAGCTCTCTGGTCTTCATTTGGTCCTTATTTTATTTTTATCACATGTACAAGAGTCCCTAGAGGCCCAGGTAGAGGTTAAATTCCTAAGTCACTCTTATTATATGTATATATTTTTGGGGTTTGACATGCTAAAAATTCTTTTAAGCACAAATGTGATGCGATGGTAGGATCTCCAAAATCTAGAATAATGTTTCATTTTGTATGAATACTGACGGTCGTCTTGCTTTACAGGTTGCCAAAATTAAACTCACCAATCATGTTGGAGGCATCTGCATCATCTCCACCCAGGAGTCCAGATCTCCCCACTACTGCTGCCACCTGGGCAGCTGTCAGGACGAAGGCCGAGAAGGCCCTGGAAAAGCTCCCATTGACAATGAAGTATCTAAAGGGAGACACCATTGTGGGATCAAAGATTGATTCCAAACTTTATTTGATCACTGACACTAATGTTGGAATGTGGGCTGAAATGTAGGCCCTGGTAAAAATGATATTCATACAACGGACGGCCGAAGATCCATTGGCCATCAATGTGGCCAACTCCAGGGTCCTCAAATCTGCTTGCTTCCACTACTCCATACAAGCCATGGAGCTCATTCTCACTTTGGAAAGATTCTATAATACAATTGTCTAGTCCGTCATGCTCACTGCCCTAGTTCAAACTGGATACCCAAGGCCTATGGTGTCTCTAGAAACCACAAATTTTTAGGTAGGGCTAGGTATTCCCCAATTTGATGATGCAGCCATTCTCACCCAGGCTCTGGCATTGGAGGAATTTTAGAAAATAGAACACATGGCCCAGAAGTATCTCAATAAAAAATGGCTTAAGGTGTCAAGGAAAGATTTCAAAAAGATAAAGCTAGAGATCCCCTGGACTGAATTTAGAGAAAGAATATAGATGAGGATCATCACACTATGCGGGGTCTTCAGATAGCCCCATGCCCCAGAATTCTTAGCATGGCTATACTATTTATTGTTGGGCATCACCTCTGGTGAGAAAAACTTTGATTGGGCCACTATTATTGCAAATCATGTGGACTCCCAACTTCTCCAGGGCACCAAGTCCTCCAAATTCTACATGACATCTTATGTTTTGTGGGCACTAGCACAAAAATGCCCCATGACCCAGCGATTACTTACAGTAGGTGTTCTTGGAACTGGTGTAGGCCAGAATGCTCCATGGGATTACTTCCCGCAGATCCAATGGGAGGTTAGTTTCCTCAGCTTCTGCCAAGTGAATGATGCCTTCGTTTACCAAAACCTCCTCACACCTACTCGAGATGCCAGATACTATCTCTCCAAAGAAGAAATAGACTTAGTTAGAACTTATGGCCATGATTACATCCAATACTAGCAACACACATACATTCAGGTGACTGGCTTCTCCAGGAAACCCTATTTATTGCCCAAACATTGCAGGGATAAAATAATTATTTTAGAGTACTGCAGGCAGATCTTGGAGCTGCACGCCCTCTTCACAGTTAATAAGGTGACAAACGTCCCATTCCCAATCACTTGTGGGAACTACTATTGTAGTCTGGCCATGACAAAGGAGGCTGACAATGAACTCAAAAGTCTGAGGCTAGGCAAAATAGAAATGACACTTCCCCGTACATCAAAACCCCACAAGTATCACATGAAAGATTTTTTTGAAGACTGCCAGGATGAATTTGAAGTTTGGAACTAACATTTCATCTAGATGACAATGGGAATGATAAAGAGGCTCAAGCTTTGAAAGTTCCTAGATGACTTTTCTGATACTAGGTCCACAGTGGATCCGGAATATAAAGAAAAGGGAGTAGATAAAATGGCTCTCCCTTCGGTGGATTGGGATGCGCAGGATGGTCCAACAATAGAGGACCTCACCCATGATGTGATTGAGTGCAGTCATGTGTATGTAAAAAATGCATTCCCAAGAATTACATGCAAAGTTGGCCTGTTTGTGCGAGGTTAACCTTCTAGGGCTGGAACCTCCTCATAGGGAAAGGATAGAGGAAAGGAGAAAATGGGGACCCCATCATAGGTCTCGACCATGGTTCCCATAGTGGAACAAATGTAGCAAACTCTGGAAACATCCTAACACATGAAATAAAAGTTAATCACCCGGTTGGTCACCCCAGCTATTATGGTCGGACCTGTCCACCCTTCCACTTCTCTATCACTTGCAGAAGTAATGGTTTGAGTGGAAGGGACCGGAGTAGAGGAAGAGTGGGAAGCTATGGTGGACGATGAGCCCCATTAGGTAACCAAGATAAAGAAGAAAAAGACAAGTAGCCCTCAGCCGAAGGTGGAGCTAGAACCTGGGATGTCAGTCATCCTTGTAATATAGATTGTTTCCTTAGACTCTCCAGAGCTGGACAATCAACCCGAAGATCCCACGGAGACTTCCCCTCAACACAATGACTTCGACGACATGTTTAGGGAAGATGAGCTTGTAGAACTACAAGGGGATAACGAGAAGGAAATAGAGGAGATAGTTGCGCAGGAGGAAGTGGTGATTCCTACTGAGAAGGAGACCCCACAACAAGAAGCTACCATAGGGAAAGAAGATAGGGAAGAAGGGGAGAAGGAGAAAGAATAGATAAATGTCTCCAATGTAAAATCAGAAAATCAGGGTTAGTCAACTTGAAAAATCATATAAGTGGCAATGAAAAATAAGAAAATCAGGGTTAGTCAACTTGACATAAAAAGTTGAACACCTTATCAACCTTATGTAAAAAACTTGTAAGAACAAAATCTGTAGGAAATTGAAAGTAGTTTCTAAAATACTTGTCCTTGACTGAAAAAGTTAATCTATTTGTTCAATATTTTATATTTCAATGCAGTAGTACAAAAATTTCAGGAAAAAGATAAAAGGTCCATGTATGTCTGACCAACTTAATCACAATCAAATGATGATATATTTTCAAACGATTCTAGATATAAGTAGTAGGCTCATGGACAGATGTGACACATATTTTTTGTAGGTTTTTACCAAATAAATAATTTTGCTACAATTTATTCAGAATAAAAGAAAACTCTCGTGTCTAACCACCTTAACTAATTATAAACTTTAAAAATTTGCAAAAAAAATTTCTTATAGTAGGGGAAGCATAGAATGTGACACATGTTTTGGATTTCAAAAAGGTTAAATCATTTGAAAGTTATAATTTTTTTTCAATCACTGTCAATTAAGACTTTAGAGATAACTCAATTAGCAATAATTAATAATTACTTACTGAACTCAAAACTTGACAACAATTATATTAAGGGAAAATTGATAATGTCTTTAAGAAACCCTTTTTTTCACAGGTATAAAAAAGCTTGTCAGCTACATGGTCGAAGTCTGGAGATGAGAGGAATTATGGTGAACACGTCTTTTTGGTTGACCATCCACGTTTGGCATTCCAAAGCAAATACCAAGCCTAATCGGATATCCGAAATAATATCATATATCTGATATAATTTTGTATATTTGATAATATCAGATATGCAATAAGACCTGTCCAAATTCAACATTTCAATTATATTAGTATTGTATTATATAAATTAATATTTTATTATTATTTATTTCTCTATTGTATAATAGTATAGTATTAGTATTAAATATTTATTAATATTTATATAACATTTATATTAATATTAATATTATTAAAATATAATATTAGTATTTTGAAAATATAATATTAATATTATAAAAATAAAATTTATAATAGCAATGAAAAAGTAAAATAAATATTCAAAATGTGATGAAAATGAAAAATTTCAAGCCAAATTTGAGCGGGAGATATGGGCTATCTGATAATCGGGTAAAAGAACAAAGGTGTGTCACACTTGAGGACCATTTTGGTTGTTTCAGTTGGACCTGTTTCAGTCAGAACATGTCTAGCCATACATACGTGGTGTACATGCAACGCCATGTGGTGTCGATGTGGAAAATAGGTTCCTATCGAACCTAGTCTGACTGAAACAGATCCGGCTGAAACGGTTTCAGCCAAAACCCTTAAAACCCATATATACCCCCAAATTTTGTTAGAGCGGCTCATTTGCACTCAGCGCCTTCTGAGAATTGCGGAGAAGAATAGGAGTAATTCAGCCGAAAATAGGTAGGATTTTTTTAAAAAAAATGAATTTAAGTTTTCTTTTGTTAAATTAATGTAGTTATACTATTATTTGATATTTTTTTATTTAATTTTGTTATTTTTAATTTTAGAAAATATTAAATATTATTTTATGTAGATTTAATTTTTTCAGTTAAGATTATATGTTAGCTACATACTTGATTAATTTAGTTTTATTACATATGTTTACAAATAGCAGGAAAATGTTACAAAACAGTAGGAAAATATTACAAAATAGTAGGAAAGTGTTACAAAACATTAGGAAAATGTTACATGAGGAAAATTTTACATAAGGAAAATGTTACATTAGGAAAATTTTACATTAGAAAAATGTAATTTAGTTAATTCATTTAGTTTTATTACATATGTTTCAAAACATTAGGAAAATGTTACAAAACATAAAACCAACATGAAAGTGAAACATAAATCAACATAAAATCTAACAAATTAACCCTAACATGAAATTGAAACATAAATCAACATAAATTCTAACAAATTAACCCTAACATGAAACTAAAATATAAACTCTAACATTAACACTAACATGAAACCTTAACCATATTGAACCCTAACACGAAACCCTAACCATATTGAACCCTAACATGAACCCTAAGAAAACCTTAGGAAAATGTTACAAAACATTAGGAAAATAAACTACAAGACATTAGAAAACATTAGTATTACAATGTTCATGTATTAAGCATAACAGTGTATCCTAACATGTGAAACCCTAATATGAAACCAACATCTTGAACCCTAACATGAAACTGAAACATAAATTTTATCATAAACCTTAACATGAACCCTAACATGAAACCCTAACCATATTGATCCCTAACATGAAACCTAACCTGAAACTAACACATCAAACTAACACATGGAACTGAAACATAAATCAACATAAACCTTAACGTGCTAAATTGAATTTTTCTTTCAAAAATACATGTATTCAAGTGTTTTCTTTTATTTATTTTATCTATCATGACATGGCATTAGCTAGAAAATAACATGAAACTGGAACATGTTAACCAACATAAACCCTAACACTAAACAAACATATATGAACCCTAACCATGTAAACCTAATTTAAAAGTAGATCCTTAAACCCAATTGAGAAATTAACCATAACATGTTCAACCAACATGAACCCTAACTTTCAACTAGAGAACATACTAGAAACCAACAAAAATGCTAATATGTTCAACCAACAAATGAACCCTAACCTCAACTAGAACACTAGAAACCAACATGAATAGGCTAACTAGGAACAAATTAACCCTAAACCTAATTGAGAAATAAACCATGTTGATTCCTAAACCTAAACATTCAACATTAATCTATATTCAACCATGCTAGTTGTAAACCTAGAGACAAAATTGAACCATAACTCAAAACCTCTTTTCGTTAGAAAATATGTGCACATGTATGTATATATGATTTTAAATAATTTTTCTTTCAAATGTATATGCATTCAAGTGTTTTTAAAATTTATTTATTTGTAACACGTGTTTAAAAATATATAATTAAATTAGAATTGGACCATTTACATTTCCAAAGATCTACATATATTCTTCTTTATATTTTTGAGCATATAGATCTATTTGTTCTATCACATGGCATCAGGTATAGGGGCATCACCTATAGATTCTAGAGATTCTAGTGTATAGGGGGGTTGTAGTGATCGCTCTTCTCATAGGTCTGCTAACTCTAGAGAGGGCATGGAGCAGTTATTTGCTAGTACCATAGCTTGATTGACACGAGCTATTGAGGTTCTTGATCAGAGGATCCAGTCATCCACCACCCTCCCTAATAGGAATAGGGTGAAGATCATTAGAGAGGACCTGGTTTGTATGATTGACATAATTCAATCATACAAACCTTATGATAGTATATCTATTGATACATTCTATACTTCTCTCTCCCGCAGTGTTATTGGCTTTGTAAAGTATAGGTAGATTGATTCAGAGGTCTCCACCGCTATGGTTTAGACCGTGTTCCCTCATTACAGAGACATACCTCAGGTCAGAGGTTATATGACTACTCAATGTGAGGATGACCTTGTTGCACAATTTATATATCCTTGGTGGTTGGTTGGTGATCATAGGTGGGTCCATAAGGATGAGATTCCACTATATTTATGCAAATAATTGGTTGTATAATTTCATTTGCATCATGATGTTGATTACATAGATTTTACTAGTCATGCTCGGTAGGGGTGGGGGAGATTATTAGATAGATTCAGAGGGCCTAATGCCCTAGTGCCCGCTAATAAGTGGGTAAAGGTGGGTCCAAACCTTTTGGTTGTACCAAAATGTTTGGAAATAGTAGTTGCATGACATAGTGTACCTAATGACCGGATCAAGACATATGTATTTTCTAGTATTGCAAGTATTGCGACACAGGTTCATTAGATGTCATCTCATCATTTAGGGAGATACATGTTGCGTTCCCATTTTGGCGTTCCTCCACCTACACAGGATGCATCCTCTAATGATTATCCATACCATATAGTAGATAAACCATCTCCCTTTGAGGTTGTAGCTATATTAGATTTGGACCGGTTGTGTCATATGGGCGCATGTTTATCCAGTGATCTACTTTGTGAATATAAGGCTAGACAGATTATCGATGGGGTTCCTCTCAAGGATGTCCCATCATTTATCCCCTCCATTCTTAGCATATCTACTGGATCATGTTCTCAGGGTGCATAGAGATAGGAGGATATTCCTACACCACCTACATCTCCTTAGTAGACTGTAGTTGACGAGGATGCACCTCACTAGTCTACCCAGGACACTTCATCACGTTCAGTTCATCAACTTTTTACTAGCTTTCTTACAGATGACCATATTGATACCCAGAGGTGTCCTTACATGATCAGATTGATCCTGATGATGTGTCCTTATGTGATTCAGAGTTGAGTGATATCGAGAGAGCATTAAATGATGCTATGGTATATATTAGGTGTTTTTGAGTACCTTGTTAATGCAACAAGGGTTTATTAGTACCTTGTTAATGCTTTACATTTTGACCCCCTATAAATGCTTTTTGTGCCTATTTGCTCGGATAAAGTTTTAAGGTTTACCATGCATATTAGGTGTTCATCACTCTTGTTTTGACATATGAAGAAATCCCAGGTTGTCAGATTCAAGTTTCGAGTTATTCTCTGATGTCTTGTTTTGAGCACTTGTATATTTCTCCATTTGCTGCCTAAGTGTCACTTTGTTGTAACAGACATAGTTTGCATTTGAATAACTTGCATCCTTTTGAGTTTCATCGACCGCCACTTTAGGAATGTTTAATATGCATAAAAAATGACTTATTTTTAAAATCCCAAGCCATTTCAAATCCATTTTGATAAGTTTGCAGATTCTCCAAAGTTGGTTTCCAGAACTGTCTACTTTCTCTATTTTGCCCAGAATTCTGAATAGCCTGCTTTGAGCTCCTACAAGTTGCACCCAGTTCAAGATTATAAATAATGGAGTGTTTCCCTACATTATAAACATGAAATTTTACTTCTCTAAATATTTCTAGACTATGGCCAATCCAATTGTCCACTTTGCCTAACTAATTCCAAATCCAATTTCTGCATATTTACTGAGTTTAAGTTCAAAAAAGTGTTTAAGTGTTGACTTTGCAGATTAGTGTCAGTTGATCAATTCATTATCAGAGAAAGTTGATGGAAAATTCATATTCCCTATGTGAAGGTGAATCCATTTTCTGGGTATCATACTTTAAGAGTCTCTTCTGATAGGTTTCTGGAATCAAAATCAAAGGTGTTTTATGCAAATTTATAGTGCTAAATAGAATGAATTTTGCAGAGTTGTTCTTTTCGGAAGATTGTAGTTTCATATCAGATGACTATCTTAAGATACCAGTTATGGATTCATATTCTTTGCATATAAATGTACTACCTAGAATAGTGGTTACCTCTCATAATATGTTTTGATAACTTTACACAAGTGATTCTAAGGGTGGTTTTCATGTATTCTAACAAGTGCATTTGTAGATTTGAGGAAGTGGTCAACTTGGGAGTTTTAAAACATCTCGTCTCAGGAAGTGTCATGAAAGTATTTTTTTACAGGATGATGTTAAACATGGAATAATTCATTTCTTCTAGATTCAAGAGCTTTGGGAGTCTTTATAGTCTGTTTTAAGGCCAGTTGCCATTAATGAGATCAATTCACATAAATATGAAAAGTCATTATAAAGACCACTAGTTCGATGCTTTGTGATGAATTTGTACAATGGTTTTTATTTAGAAAGTGGATGTAAGTCTGAGGCACATGAGGAACTAAAGGATGCATAAGAGAGTTATGATTGAATGACATATCCCCATCACAGATATGCACAAAATGAAATTGCAGATAAGTTTTAAAACATTTCAATTGCAAATACAATTTGCTTTTATAATACCAAATTTAGAGTCCACATAGCCTTGAGAAGGCAAGGAGACTTTGTAAATTGTTTATTGAGGGAGAGGAAAAACATAAAACAAAATTTTCAATAGGTTGGTGTAGTCCACAATGATTTTGAAGGAAGTTCTAAATCAGTCAAACTGCACTTGAACATTTGTTCATTAGTTCAGAGGAGACCAACCGTAGAGCGGATGATGCAAACAAGTTATGAGTAATGGATCTATGGACTCCTAATAACTATTATCATTGGTAAATATATCATTATGGAGGGCATATCTCAGCAAGTGTGAATCCATTAAATGGATCACGACTTTTTACCTCTAATGTGGATATGAAAGAGTTTAATGAACTGGTCTACAAAAGGAGAGAATGTAAAGAACATATTGCAAGAATAGATGAAGATATTAAGTCAATATCAACTGAACAGAGGCATCAAAAAGATGAAGGTGGATTCAATGGAAAAAGAGGAGGATTTGGAAAAAGCAATATCTAGGCTTACTAACATGATAGGCAATTTAAATGTGCAACGGTTTAATCATGAAATTAAAATAAAGACTTTGTTGATTAAAATTGTATCTCTGAAGCGTTGCTTTTCAAAGGAATAACTCACAACCATTGAGATTTATATGAAGGTAAGGGATATGGAAATGGAGCAATGATTTAAAAACATTGAAAACTAATGCTAGTGTAGAACCAAACCAAGTTTGCACAGAGCATGAAATGGAGGAGTATTTGGAATGATTAGAAGATTGCCCAGTGTTTTCTCATGTTTCTCCATAAGCTGCACATGGTTAGTAAATGTTTGTACAAATGGTATAAGATAGAAAAGGATGAGCCACGAGTTGAATTAAAAAATTTCATTGACAGCATTAAACATGTCACGCATTGAAGACATTTAAAAACATTCATAGCAAATACAATGTGAAGTTTATTGCATTGGAAATGGAAGAATAGTTTTAAAGAAAACATTTAAACAAATGTTATTGGCAGGAGGTGCTACACAAGGGGGCATTAAAAAAAAGGTTTCTTTTTGATATTCAAACAAAGTAAAATCCTGCGTAGGGGGTGGCTGGAGTAAACCCACGCAACTTTAAAAAATGAATTTTAAAACCAAAAGTTTTAAAACAAAACAAATGATTAGAGGGTTGTCAGGCATAAAGAGGAGCTTGCGCTATGGAATGAGGAGAACTATGTCAACTTCCAACGTAGTTTGTAGATTGAAATATTGTGCAATATATAAATTGAAGTGGGTTTTTAAATCAAATGCATTTGGCATGGTTTTCTACGATGAAGATGGAGGAGCATATTTTAAAACATTTTCAGGGAAAATCCAAGGTGGAGGATTATGGAAAGCTACGCATAATAAGGATTTCAGCACTGGAGGTAATGTTTTCAATCAATTTTAAATATAATTTTAAAAGTATGGAGCAAGACCACATGAAACAATATAAAAGAATTTTTAAAATATCAAATGTCAAGTGCCTTCGAAATGAAGGAAGAGGCTTCCAATGCAAAAATTCAAAATAATGCAACTCCAAATTGTCTGGAGGAAAGCTGCATGAATGGTAGAGTATAGTTTGCAAGAGAAGTATGTAAATGGTAAGTTTTAAAATCAAAGTGATGATGCCCAAGCCCTGCGTAATGCATAAAGGGAGTCCAACACTTACAATTTTAAAATTTGCACAATATAATAACAACATAGTGGCCTGCATAAGATTAGTGGGAGGATATGTTTTGAACAAAGCCCAATTGTAATGGAAAATTTAAAAGTTAAAAGTTAGTGCTTAGTAAAACTAAGTTGCCAGTGCAATATTTGGAGGCCCAATGCATAGAGCCAAATACATAAGCAAAGCATGACATTAGAATCCAGTGCAGGGTTGTGTAGAATGAAATGGAAGGAGAGTAGTCCAAAACACATAGCAAAAAGCATTGGCAAAGTTTTAGCAAATATAGCCCATGCTGATTTTAAACAAGTAGCTCGTGCTAAAATACAGATGAGGCTCACACATGGGTATTGAAAAGAAATTTGGTTTGATCATGCATAAATAAAATGAAATGGAAGGTGTAAATTTAGAGGCCTACACAGATAAGAGAGGATCAAATTGATGGCATAAAACATATGCAATGTTATTGAAAGAAGCCCAAAACGTAGTAAAATTTGAAAAACAAGAAATGCTAATATCCCACATGCACTAGGAAGTGGTTTTTTCTTAAGGTTTTTATATGCCATAACTTATGTTATGAAATAAGTAAAGAACCAAGAGGTTAGTTGGTGGGCCCCTTGGCTGGAGGACTCAACGCGCTGGTGGGCCCCATATTTTGGGTACAAAATGAAGTAAATTCTTTAAAACATGAAGGGATTAATCCCACATTGGTGCCACAGAGGATATTTGAGGTGTTTATAAGACAAGAAACAAACATATTGAAATGTGAAGAAGAGCAAGAGGTTCTCTTCACGTGCGTGTGCAAGTGATAGTAGGTGCATTGGGAAGCATGCCTAGGTGATGGAAATGAAATTTTGGTGATGATGTAGCATGAAGAGAGTGCTAGATAATAGGTGGCTTAGAGGAAACATGGCGCAAGGTTGCGAAGTCATGAGATGCTAGTGGTCAATGGAGATAACCGTGGAGACTTGATGACTAGACTCCAGACTAACCGCACGTGAAGTGGTGAAAGGTTTATATATAATTTCCAGAGCATTAGAGATAGCACAACTGTGCAGTTGCAAAGTCGCAAAAGAAATCTACACTTAGAAGATGGCATTCGAGATTGAGTGACTGGATGCTAATTAATAGTTGTCACAAAGTTGCGAAAGGAAAAATGCTAAGTCTTTAACCTTACAAGATTCAACGACCACCATCGGATTAGGGTGGAGATCAAGGGCTTGCGTTAAGTCTTCAAGTAAACCCAGATTTAAGAAATTATTATAGAGACTCAAAGACTACACTATGCAGGATAACCATGGTTAAGGTATGGTTAAGGGTGTGGTCATGTTAAAATATCTTAGAGACATAGAGACTAAAGGTAATTTCCAAGTCTCTAAAAGAAACCATGATTAAGAAAATTTCTCAGAGACTTAGAGACTAAGTGGTCTCCAAGTCTCAAAGGTGAATCAGGGTTATTGAGGAGTTAAAAGATAGTAAGAAGAAGCAAATAAGGAGGTGACATGTGTCAAATTCTAGTGGATTCTTGACATAAAATGGAGAAAATGGAAAATTTAAAAGGAAGAAAATGCACATGATTTCAAAAGTTAAAACAATTAAAAAGGTCAAAGTCTGTGTAAACATTTTAAAAGCAAATAAATTCACATTTGAAGAATGAGACAAAATGAAAAGATTAAATAATATGCAAGATTGAAATATTAAAATAATGTAGTTCTTTCCTATAGTCTTGTGCAATATATTTTATTTGCCAAACTTGAAATATGCATTCGCCAAACTTGAAATATGCATTCTCGAAGGTTTTTCATCAGACAATTGAAATCAAATTTGAAAGAGCATTCACAGAGGGATTTTTCAGAGAGTAAAATCAAATTCTTGAAGAATATGATCAGATCTTTAGAAGATAAACTCGGATTTTTTAAAGGGCAATTGCTCAGGCAAATAAAATCAGATTTGCACAGAATAAGACAAAATGTAAAATATTTTATTGCAGAGCTTGGGAAAGAAGCTTTCATAGAAGATTTTTTTTTTCAGACTTTGAAATCAGATTTGGAGGATGTTTGCAGTGGATAAGGTGAGATTTATTGAAAAGATAGATGTCAGATGGAATCAGATTTTCTTAGTGAATGAATTCAGAGTTGAAAGGGAAAATGAAATCATATTTTGAAATCACCGATGGAGGTCAGATTTCTATGGAGAAAAGAAGGAATAAGCGGAGATCAGATTTGTAGGAAGAACATATATTTATTAGGTAAGAGCTTTAGGTTTTTCCTTCTTCTCCTATTTATTTCCCTCGCTTCTCAGTTTTAGGGGTTCCTTCCTTTTGCTTTGTTTTGGAGAGGTTTTAGACTGTATTTTGTTCCTCTATCAAAAATTTCAGAGCAGGCTCCAAACATTGTAACTTCTATAATATTTTTCATTTTCTATGCATACTAGCTGTTATGTTATCCTTTTGCTTCATTGAATAACTCCATTGTAACAACAAGTTTTCTGAACGAATCTCAACATTGTTGTTTATGATATCAAATTGTCTCCATTTTGTTCTAAATCATATAAACTAGGGCATTAAGGATGTTTTAGTTTTTTATGGTGTTGATCAACAATACTATTATTCAAGGAATAAATTTGATTCAAGATTTGTATGAGTTGGAATATCAAGGGTATTTCCAATCTTGTCTTTCCAGTGGATGTTGGTTATGTATTCTCTATTCCAAGGTCTCTTCTAAGGGGAGGGTTAAATTCTTTGAGTAGGGAGTTGCATATTTGAAATACACAGGTGGATTCATAAGAACAACTTGATTGATAGGGTTTGTCTTATGTAAGGCATATAGACATATTAGACTGTGTTGTTTTCCTTTGTTTATAATCTCTTTGCAATGTTATGTTTGACTCTATTTCCCACCAGATAAGGCACTGGTCTATACAAGATTTGAGATATTTTAGAGATCCACCATCAAAACATAATTGAAAAAACCATTTCTCTTTCATTTTTGTTAGAGTTACGATTGATTTGGTTTTTAGACTTACTCTATAGAAGTAGAATATTGCATACGATTTGATAAAACATTGAGGTAGTTGTTACCTAAAGGTTTGAAAACTATTCCATAGTTATTTATCTGCAAGCTTGTATTTTTCACAAAGAATTCATATGTGTGCAGATTAGGTAATATTCACCTGATTGATGTGGAGCTTGAAGAAGAAGGATGAATTAATCCTCATCAATTAGAATTTATCTTTCTTGAATCAAGAGTTGGGAGTTATAGATTTGATTAAGTTTTTGATCTATTTTGATTCCGCAAGAAAAAGCTCTAACGAATTGGCGAATCTGTTGGTTTTCAAACATAACATTGTAATGCTTAACATAGTACATGGGGTCTCCTCTATGTTGCAAAATTCTCTGTTAATTTGCTTAGTGCGCAGGCTCTTAACACCTATCAATTGAATTTCCATTTGGCAATGTTTTAAAAGACTCCCTTTATCAACATGTGAGGTATACTTCATGATTTCATTCCTTGCATAGGAAGTCTTTATTTAAAACACATCATACTGTGTAGGCCATGTAGTACCCTCTAGCATGGCCTTTCCTCTATAAATGAAAAATGTTTCAGATGGTCTCCCTAAATGCTACACATGGGGTCCTCCAATTTGGTGTTGCATTCCCTTTGCATAGCCCACACAACTCTTCCTTAAGAGAATGTGCTAGAGTCTTCCTCATTAGCACAGGGTCAATGCCAAATAAATGGGGCTAACTTAAATTTAGCACAAGAATTTTTGTTACTTAGAGTCTTCTGCTCTATTTTGGGGGAGTTCTCTAACTATTTTCTAGCTCTCTGCAAAAGTTTCAGAGCAAGTTCCATTTTAGATTTTCTATATATTTTTCTCTTATTCTTTGCATACTAGTTGTTTTTTTATCCTTTTACTTCTGGGAAGAACAATTTTGTAATGGAAATTTTATGAATGAATCTCAACACTATTGTTCTAATATCAAGTTGTCTCCATTTTTGTTTTGAAGCATATAAACTAGGGCATCGAGGATGTTTTAGTTTTTTCATTTGTTGATCAACAATTGATTTATTCAAGGAATGACTGTGATTTAAGATTTGTATTCAAATTTGTATGGGTTGGAATATCAAGGGTATTTCCAATCTTGTCTCTCCAATGGATTCTAGTTATGCACTATCTATTCCAATGTCTCTTCTAAGGGGAGGGTTAAATTCTTTGAGTAGAAAGTTGCATATTTGCAATACACAGGTGGATTCTGTTAGGGATTTTTCTTGTATGAACCACAGTGCTTGAAATAACTACTTGAACACCATTCTTCCTAATACTGATTCAGGGACAAGAAAAGCCTAATTGCTAAGGACTCGATAAGGTCCTTCTTCATTTTTGAGCTCCACATATGCTCAGGCAGGTTTTACCTTTTATGATAACTGTTTACACAGTATGTTATAATGTGGACACTGATTTTCTATGTATCTCTTATGAAACCAACT
>MU226589.1:1424007-1453519 GCA_018584345.1 Thuja plicata | reverse complement strand
GCTGAGATAGAGTGCCTTACAAACTATCCTCTCATATACATACATCTGCATCAAATCCTTATCACAATGCTTTGCTCTCTGAAATCATCTATGAAACTTAGTCCTCTCCTTGAAAGAAACTCATAAAAAATTAGACAAACTACCTTATAGCTGGTATATTTCAAATGCCTTATAGATGAAACACACTAGAGCACAAACAGAATGCAAAGAGACAAGATAATATGAAAGAGGGAAAACCACACTGTATTCTATTACTGTATTCTATTTCAGCATATCCAGACAAGAAGCTTTCCAAAATATTCAAAGATACAGAAATATAACTTACAATAAAATTTTCCAAGACCAATAGGGACCTACTCTCAGCAGAGGAAAGGAACCCTTACAACTAAGAAAAGAAGGAAAGATATAGAAGAGGGAGAAACCCTAAAACTTCTAGGCAATCGACACATATCCTTCTCTCAAATCTGATTTTACATTCATTCCTTACTCTTTTTAAAAAGATCAGATTACTTAGTCAATATTTCAACTCCTCATGTCTGAGAGAATATCTGATTTTCCTTTGTTTCTAAATTCAATATTATCAGGCTTCTTTTGCGCCCATCCCTGTATTGGATCCTGCCTGTGGATACGTAACCTAGATTCAATAGCCCAACTCTGCAATTATACCTTGCCATGAATGCTTACCAACCGACCATAACCTCTCAGGATGAGACTTGACCCCTGACGGCTGCCGCTCAATTTATCATTAATGAGTCCTCTACCATGACCATGCCTTTGCCAGCTGCAACTGAGAGCAATAACTTCTGAGTGGACTCTGCATCTCTTTCCATGCCTCTGAATCTTTCTTTCTTCACTGACATTGAAACAAATCTAATTTTGGGATCAACAGACTCTCTGTGCACGGCCTTCTACAATTGAAACCTCTCTGATTAATCCTGGAACACAAGCACAGAGAAATCATGGTGGACGAACGCTCCTGTGCCAAATCTGCCACCAAAATTTCAAATTCAAAGTCCTGCGACCTCGCGACCAACCGTTAGTCTCTTTGTCACGAGCGTTTTCTCTTAACCATGGTCTGATCTTCAGATTAGGTGACCACATAATTCCTTTACCTCAGCTAACCCAAGGCTCTCTAGCAATCAGGCGACCATGCAAAAATCTAAGTCGCGGGGAGTTAACCTTAACTCATCCATCTTCTCCAGACTACACGACAAGCCGTTATTCTTATTTCATGATCTCTTTGGTCTCTTAGTCGGGCGATCCTGTGTCTTTACCTTTAACTTGAAGCACGTGCCTTTTTCTGTTTACAGCAACCTCACAACATACCCTAATCGCTTAGTCGGAAGGAATTTTTCCCTGGGGCACTTTTATCATGAGACTACGCGACCACCGTCAGATCTCTTAATTCCTTCATCGCACGGCTGTCTTTTAATCGCTTCAGAAATTCATATACCCTTAAAAAATCAAGAGACTTCACGACTGAGGGTGAACATACCCTAGTCTTGTTATCACGTGATCCATCTCCTTTATCAAGTGATCAGGCGACAACCATTAGCTCTTCGACAAGTGTCATCTGTTCTTTCGTCCTCTTTATACATTCTGGAAATCTATTTCACCGCCCTGATCTGGCGACATCCCGACTGAAGGAAATCACTTAGCCTGAAATCGTTAGTCACTGAGTTGTGACTGTTATCCACTAACCGCCAATTATCATGAGACCACGTGACTGAAGGAAAGCCTAACTATTTGACCGAGTAGATCCAGCGACAATGTGACATGAAGTAAGCGCAAGGTCGGGAGACATTTCTTTAACTGGCCATTTCTTCTCGCGATCACCTGACTGAGGTGGGTCCCGTTTCTTTTAAAAGGTCATAACATGATTTTAAAGCGACAACCCGACTACAAGGAAATCGCTAAGTCTCGAGACATAGATGGAATATTCTATTTCTTAACGAGACTACGCGACACAAGGTAAAAGCAAAGTCGGGAGATGTTTTAGCATATTCATTTCTGGTAAAGCGATCAAGCGACCTGACATAGAGCACATGCCTTTAGTGACTTGAAAAAGGTAACGATGAAACATAAGACATGGCAAAGGGTTTAAAATGCATCGTTTAACACTAGGCTTTAGGGTTTTTAGGGTTTTAACAATTTGGCAAGGTACAGGCATGAAAACCTAAAAATTTGCAGAGAGCAAGGCAAGAAACAAGGTACAACAGGAAAAACATGAAATACAACCAACAGATTCATAAGAAGTACTTGATTGATAGGGTTTTTCTTATGTAAAGCATATATACATATCAGATAGTGTTGTTTTCCTTTGTTCACGATCTCTTTGCAATGTTATGTTTGACTCTGTTGCCCATTGGATAAGGCACTATTTATCTTCTGAAGACAAAGATTGCTTGCGCAATACTGTGCAATATGATGTGTTTGAAACAAAGACTGCCTGCACAAGGCATGAAATCATGAAGTAGAAAATATTAATATTTATAATTTTTTTGTTTTGAATCATATAAACTAGGTCAAGAGAGTTAAACATAACATTGCAAAGACATAATGAAAAAAGGAAAACAACAAAGTTTGATATGTTTATATGCCTTACATAAAACAAACCCTATCAATCAAGTTCTTCTTATGAATCCACCTGTGTATTTCAAATATGAAAATTTCTACAAAATCAAGTTCCTATCTGCTACTCTATTGGGAGAGGGTTTCTGAGTCAGTTCAGTCTCTCTGCAACAAGTTCAGAGTAGTTTCCATTGGATTTTCTATACATTTTCTCTTCTTCTTTGCATATAAAGTGTTATGTTATCCTTTTTTCTTAGAGAAGAACATTTTTTTAACAACAAGCTTTATGAATGAATTTCAGCATTGTTGTTTTATCATCAAGTTGTATCCAATTATGTTCTGAATCATATAAGCTAGGGAATCAAGGGTGTTTTAGTTTTTTCTGTTGTTGATCAGCAATAGTGTTATTCAAGGAGTAACTGTAATTCAAGATTCATATTCATATTTTTATGAGTTGGAATATCAAGGGTATTGCCAATCTTGTCTTTCCAGTGGATGTTGGTTATGTACTGACTATTCCAAGGTCTCTTCTAAGGGAAGAGTTAAATTCTTTAAGTAGAAAGTTACATATTTGAAATACACAGGTGGATTCATAAGACTAAATTGATTGATGGGGTTTTTTTTATGTAAGGTATATGAACATATCAAACTTTGTTGTTTTCCTTTGTTCATAATCTCTTTGCAATGTTATGTTGACTCTGTTTCCCATTAGATAAGGCACTGGTCTATGCAAGATTTAGGATATTTTAGAGATCCATACATCAACACATAAACTAAAAATCATTTCCTTTTCATATCTTGAAAAGTTGGGATTGCTCTAGTTTTCAAACTTACAAAATATTTGATAAAGTATTGAGGTATCTGTTACCAAAATGTATGAAAACTATTCCATAGTTATATATCTGAAAACTTGTTTTTGTCACAATGGAATCATGTATGTGCAGATTAGGAAATACACCCCTGTGTGATGTGGAGCTCGAAGAAGAAGGAGTATTAATCCTCATAAATTATACTTAGTCTTGCAAGAATCAGAAGTTGGGAGTCATAGAGTTGATAAAGCTATAGTCTATTTTGATCTTGCAAGAAAAAGCTGAAATAAAGATTGCCTACGCAAGGCATGAAATCATGAAGTAGACCCCACATGTTCATAAAGGGATTCTTTTAAAACATTACCAAATACAAATGCAATTGATAGGTGTTAATATCCTACATAATAAGCACATTAACAGAGCATTGCACAGCATAAAGGAGACCCCACATGCTATGTAAAGGTGGAGAATTTGGAATGAATAGACTATAACTTAATCAACTCTATGACTCCCAAATTTTGATTCTTGCAAGACTAAGTCTAATTGATGA
The DNA here is from genome assembly GCA_018584345.1 of Thuja plicata. Classification (NCBI taxonomy): domain Eukaryota; kingdom Viridiplantae; phylum Streptophyta; class Pinopsida; order Cupressales; family Cupressaceae; genus Thuja; species Thuja plicata. Next base: position 1,449,589 of record MU226589.1, on the reverse strand, counting down.
GGATTAATTCCTCCTTCTTCGAGCTCCACATCACTCAAGCTGGTATTTCCTAATTTGCACACATGTGACTTCTTTGTGACTCTGAAATATCCCAAATCTTGCATAGACTAGTGCCTTATCCAATGAGCAACAGAGTCAAACATAACATTGCAAAGAGATCATGAACAAAGGACAACAACACAGTCTGATAAGTCTATATTCCTTACATAAGACAAACCCTATCAATAAAGTTCTTCTTATGAATCCACCTGTGTATTTCAAATATGTACCTTTCTACTCAAAGAATTTAACCCTCCCCTTAGAAGAGAGCTTTGAATAGATAGTACATAACCAGCATCCACTAGAGAGACAAGATTGGCAATACCCTTGATATTCCAACTCATACAAATTTGAATACAAATCTTGAATCACAATTATTACTTGAATAAAACTTTTTTCTATCAAGAACAGACAAAACTAAAACATCCTTAATGCCCTAGTTTATATGATTCAAAACATAATAGAGACAACTTGATATCATAAACAACAATACTGAGATTCATTCATAAAAATTTCTATTACAATGGAGTTCTTCACTGAAGCAAAAGGATAACAGAATAGCTAGTATGAATAGAAAAGGAAAAATATTACAAAAGATGCAATGTTTGGAACCTGCTCTGAAGTTTTTGACAGAGGAACAGAACACAGTATAAAACCTCTCCAAAATAGAACAGAAGGAAGGAACTCCTAAAACTGAGAAGAGAGGGAAATAAATAGGATAAGAAGGGAAACCCTAAAGCTCTTTCTTGATAAACATATATCCTTCTTGCAAATCTAATCTGCACTTATTCCTTCTTTTCTCCATAGAAATCTGACGCCCATCGGTAATTTCAAAATCTGATTTCAATTGCCCTTTCAACTCTGACTTCATTCTCTGAGAAAATCTGATTTCATCCAACATCTATCTTTTCAATAAATCTTACCTTATCCACTGCAAACATCCTCCAAATGTGATTTCAAACTCTGAAAAAAATAATTATGCAAGCTTCTTTCCCAAGCTCTGCAATAGATTTTTTTATATTTTGTCTCATTCTGTGCAAATCTGATTTTATTTGCCTAAGAAACTATCTTGGAGTTCTTCTCTTAAGCAAAAGGATAACTCTCCTTTTCACTAACAAAGAGATAAAAAATCTTGTTGAACCTTTACGGTTTTCTCTGGTGTTTTAAAATTTGAATCAAATTATAGTTGAGTTTGCCCATCTAAGTCGCCATAAGAAATTAGTGACTCTACCGGGGATTAATAAGATAGAAAGTTTAATACTTTGCAGAATCATCCCAAAATCTGGTTGAAAAACACAAATACCAAAGATTGAGTTTGCCCATTTGAGTCGCACTAACAAATTGGCGACTCCGTTGGGGAAGGAAAAGGGCACCAAGTTTAAGATGACCATTTCCTTGCTTTGCTGAATCATCCCAAAGTCTAGTTATAGAGTCATTGTTTGTAAAGGCATATTCCTCAAAGTTTTGTAAAGTGAGTGAGGTTTGTTCTGTCTATCATTGCAAAGTGTTGGAAATTTCAAGTTCTTGAATAAATACCTATATTATCTCACATGTGGTGAGTGGAGACTCTAAGTTCTCTGATTTGCACCAGTGTGTATGCTTGAAAAAAGACTACTAAGAAGAGGTGGACTTGTAGTGAAGAGACAACAGATAATAGGACTCCTGTAACTGAGAAAATAGTCAAGAGAGGAATCATTAAGAGACCCTATATTGGAGATGTATGTAAGTTTCTGATCTAAAGAAGGTTAGAGTTGGGAAGAGATCTCATCTGATTTAAATCTTTTCCTCTGCAAAGAGGTGGTGGCTCTACTATGTTTTGAAGTTGATTTGGAGGTAACTTCAAATCAAATAGTTTGTAGAAGCTTCATCAAATTCTAGGTATTTTGTCTCATTTGATATATTCTTTTGTTCCATGAAAATCAGTTATATATATTTTCCCTATTAAGTGGTTAGAACTAATTGAAAGGGAAGAGAGAGGTAGCTAGTAATTATCCTACATACTAAGATGTCACAACTACTTAGGGGTAGGTTGTGTAGGGATATAAATTTTGAAGGTATCCCTGGATACCCAAATCCTATTCCATCAACAGTTGGGGATTGTTTTCCTACATTCACTGGCATGTGTGAGAAATCAGATAAGGAGCATATTAACAAGTTTGCTAACTTAATAGATGATCATAACATCATGCATGAGGATGTATTAATGACCCTTTTTACAATATCTTTAGTTGAGGGTGCTAGGGATTGGTTTAAAGATTTACCTCATGGTTCAATAGGGTCTATGGCAGCACTAGATGATTTTTTTGTTGAGCAATATGGTGATATGGAGCACAATGATTATCATGACATGTCAAAATCTAGAGACCCTTTATCAGAACTTGAACTTGTTCATGCTGAAACAGAGATGTTAAGGGTTATTTTGACATTACAAGAAAGTATGAGAAAAGAAGAGGGTGAATCTCAATATGAATTTTACATAAGGTTTTCTACTCATATTAAGGAGTATAGTATCACTTTATGTCCTCAAGAATTTTTTTGGGCTGATTTGTTTGTGAAACTTTGTTTTCCTGATTCAATTAATTTTCCAAGCTCTGAGAAGGATGAATATATTTGGCATATTGAAGGTTGAATCTATAGATGTTGAATCTGAAAATATTGAACATGGTGAATATGAATCTAGTAATATTGAATCCAGCTATTATCAAGATGATGTTGAGTTTACTTTGGCTGAAAGTGTTGATTATAATAATGATGATGAAGTCTATGAGCAGCAAGATGATGAACAGGTAGGTTGGTGTGATAATTTTTTTATGACAGTAACATCAATCCTAAAATTTCAGAACAAGTTTTTGATATTGAAGATTCTAAATTCACAATTTCACATGAGGTTGTACTTAGTAGTGATGATATTGAGAATGATGAAATGAAAATTGTTATACATGAGTCTAATATGAATGTTGGATCTTATGATCATAACAGTAATGATCCTTCTCAATATGAAACAAAAGACATGTGTAGTCAGCAAGATTATACTTATTGTGAGAGTGTATCAGAGATGAGTGTAAATGATGACAATTGTTCCCTTCATAGTGAACAAATGTCAAAATTGTTGTCTTATTAGTATCTTAGATATTTAGGAAGGGATATACCTGAACCATCATACCCAACACACATTGATTTTGATAAAGAATATGAGTCAGTAAATTCTAATTTTGACATGTATGTTACTAATTCTCCTTGTACTCCCATCTCATTAGACTACAACAAAATTGAATATGAACTTGTAGATAATGAGAATATCAGTATTTTTTCTGATTTAAAGGATGAAATGACTTTAGATATGATGTTGAGTATTGACTGGGACAATTGCGTTGATAACAAATCTTCTTCTAATTCTAAATCTTTCATTGAACTATTTCATGATGAACCTTTAGTTACTCAACATATGCAGTTTCCTGATAAATGTGTTGATATGTATCCTCCCTCAAATGAACAAGATAATGGTTTATATAAATTAGATAATGCATATGGATATGAGATATTTGATGTTGTCACATATGATGAGTATGAAGTTTCTCGTGCTGGTGTACATTCAGATTTTGACAAGATTAGTGTCAGTGATTCTTGTTTAAGCCATGATGTGGAAAAAAGAGACAAATTTGAATGTGTGTTTTCATATTTAAAAGTGATTAAGGAGCCAGTGATTGACAATGTTTTATCATGCTTAAAAGATGCTAATAGAACATGTGGTCAGCAAGCTACCCCTAATTTTATGCAGTCAATTTTTTTTGACATATTTTATTTTAGTTTGCAAAATGTTGATGTAAAAGAACCATATTTTGTGGTGCAAATTGATGATCAAAATATGATTTTTTTCAGCCCTGAGAGAGAGATAGAATGTTTTTTTTCTTTTAGAAAGTCAGTAATAATGAAGGGTGTGATGTTTTGATGTCATACAATGATCAACATTCACAGTGTTTTAGTGATTCTATTTTGCCAACTGATGGTGAGTTTTCTGATTACTTTTTGTTTGATATGTTAAAGATTCAAGGAAACATTTGTGATCAAGTGAATGGAAATGATAGTTTCCGCTTACCTCTAATTTATGAAAATGAAAACAACGTGTATGACAAAGTTAAGAACTAATTTCATTTTTGGGGCTTTGAGCCTTTTGTAAATAATGTACATATTGTATAGTCACTTTCCTTTTAGTTGTATGGTTTGTTTTCTTTAAATAAAGGGTTCCCAGTTTTTGAAAAGAGAAGAGAAAAGAGATATAAGAGAAAGGGGAAAGAAGAACGAAAGAAAGTCTGATTTGATTTTTGAGTGGTCTGATGTACCATGAGATTCTAAAGTTCTTTGCATTTCCACATGGGGCACGCGTCCTTAATCAGAGCCACTATTGGTACTAAATAATACAACAAGGGTTTTTGAGTAGCTTGTTAATGCTTTGCATTTTGACCCCCTATAAATGCTTTTTGTGCCTGTTTTCTTGAATAAAGTTTTAAGCTTTACCATGCATATCAGGTGTTCATCACTCTTTTTTTGACATATGAAGACATCCCAGGTTGTCAGATTCAAGTTTCAAGTTTTTCTCTGATGTCTAGTTTTGAGCACTTGTCTATTTCTACATTTGCCACCTAAGTGTCACTTTGTTGTAACATGCCCGGTTTGCATTTGAATAACTTGCATCCTTTTGAGTTTTATGGATCGCCACTTTAGGAATTTTTAATATGCATAACAAAGGGCTTATGTTTCAAATCCCAAGCCATTTTGAATCCATTTGATAAGTTTGCACATTCCCCAAAGTTGGTTTTCAAGAACTGTCTAGTTTCTCTATTTTACCCATAATGTTGAATAGCCTACTTTGAGCTCCTACAAGTTGCACCCAGTTCAAGATTTTGAATAATTGAGTGTTTCCCTGCATTATAAACATGAAAGTTTACTTCTCTATAGATTTATAGACTATGGCCAATCCATTTGTCCACTTTTCCTAACTGGTTCCAAATCCAATTTTTGCATATTTACTAAGTTTAACTTCAAAAAAGTGTTTAAGTGATGACTTTTCAGATTAGTGTCGATTGATCAGCTCATTATCAGAGAAAGTTAATGGAAAATTAATATTACCTATGTAAAGGTGAATCCATGTCCTGGGTATTAGACTTTAAGAGTCTCTTCTGATAGGTTTCTGGAATCAAAATCAAAGGTGTTTTATTCAGATTTACAGTGCTAAACAGAATGAACTTTGCAAAGTTGTTGTTTTCAGAAGATTGTAGTTTCATATCAGATGACTGTCTTAAGATACCAGTTATGGATTCATATTATTTTCATATAAATATACTACTTGGACAAGTGGTTACATCTTAGAATATGTTTTGATAACTTTATAGAAGTGATTGTGAGGGTGGTTTTCATGTATTTTAACAAGTGCATTTGCAAAATTTTACGAAGTGTTCAATTTGGGAGTTTTAAAATATCTCGCCTCAGGATGTGTCATAAAAGTATGTTTTTACAAGATGATGGTAAACATGAAATAATTCATGTCTTCTAGATTCGGGAGCTTTGGGAGGCTTTCTAGTCAATTTTTAAGGCCAGTTCCAGAGGCCAGTTGCCATTAATGAGATCAATTCGCATAAATGTGAAAAGTCATTATAAAGACCGCCAGTTCGATGCTTTTGATAAATTTGTACAATGGTTTGTATTTAGAATGTGGATGTAAGTCTAACACACATGAGGACCTGAAGGATGCATAAGAGAGTTATGATTGACTGGCATAACCCCATCACAAATATGCACAAAATGAAATTGCGGTTAAGTTTTAAAACATTTCAATTGCAAATACAATTTTCTTGTATAATACCAAATTTAGAGTCCACACAGCCATGAGAAGACAAGGAGACTCTGTAAGCTATTTATTGAGGGAGAGGAAAAACCTAAAACAAAATTTGCAATTGGCTAGTGTAGTCCACTGATTTTGAAGCAAGTTCTAAATCAGTCAAGCTCCACTTGAACATTTGTTCATTGGTTCAGAGGAGACCAACCGTAGAGCGGATGATGCAAAAAATTTGAGAGTAACTGATCTATGGACTCCTGATAACTATTATCATTGGTCAATATCTCATTATGGAGGGCATATCTCTGGAAGTGTGAATCTAGTAAATGTATCATGACTTTTTGCCTCTAATGTGGATATGAAAGAGTTTAATGAACTGGTCTGCAAAAGGAGAGAATGTAAAGAACATATTGCAAGAATAGATGAAGATATTAATTCAATATCAACTAAATAGAGGCATCAGAAAGATGAAGCTGGATTCAATGGAAAAAGAGGAGGATTTGGAAAAAGCAATATCTAGGCTTACTAACATGATAGGCAATTTAAGTGTGCAACGGTTTAATCATGCAATTAAAATAAAGAATTTGTTGATTATAATTGTATCTCTGAAGCGTTTATTTTCAGAAGAATAGATCACAACCATTGATCTTGATATGAAGGTAAGGGGTTTGGAAATGGAACAATGTTTTAAAAACATTGAAAACTAATGCAAGTTGTAGAACCAAACAAAGGCTACACAAAGCATGAAATGGAGGAGTATTTGGAATGATTAGAAGATTGCCCAATTTTTTCTCATGTTTCTCCATAGGCTTCACATGGTTAGTAAATGTTTGTATAAATGGTATAAGATAGAGAAGGATGAGCCATGAGCTAAATTAAAACAAGTCATTGCAAGCATTAAACATGTCACACATTGAAGTCATTTAAAAACATTCATAGCAAATGCAATGTGAAGTTTATTGTGCTATAAATGGAAGAATAGTTTTAAAGAAAACATTTAAACAAATGTTATTGGTAGGAGGTGTTGCACCAGGGGGCATTAAAAAAAAAGGTTTCTTTTTGGCATTCAAACAAAGTAAAATCCCGAGCAAGGGATAGTTGGAGTAAACCCACGCACTTTAGAAAATGATTTTTAAAACCAAAAGTTTTAAAATAAAACAAATGATTAGAGGGTTGCCTAGCATAAGAAATATCTTGCGTTATGGAATGAGGAGAACTATGTCAACTTCTAGCATAGTTTGTAGATTGAAATGCTGCCCAATATATAAATTGAAATGTTTTTTTAAAGCAAATGTATTTGGCATGGTTTTTTGCGCTGAAGATAGATGAGCATATTTTAAAACATTTTCTTGGAAAATCCAAGGTGGAGGATTATGGAAAGCTGCACAGAATAAGGAAGTCAGTGCTAGAGGTAATGTTTTCAATCAATTTCAAATACAGTTTTAAAAGTATGGAGCAAGACCATGCGCGGCCATATAACATAAGTTTTAAAATATCAAATGCCAAGTACCTGCGAAATGAAGGAAGAGGTTTCCAATGCATAAATTCAAAATAATGCAACTCCAAATTGTCTGGAGGAAGGCATGAATGGTAGATTATAGTTTGCATAGAGGAGTATGTAAATGGTAAGTTTTAAAATCAAAGTGATGCTTCCCAAGCCTTGCGCAATGCATAAAGGGAGTCTAGCGCTTGCAATTTTAAAACTTGCAAAATATAATAAAAGCATAGTTGTCTGCATAGGATTGGTGGGAAGTTCTATTTTGAACAAATCCTAATTCTAATGGAAAATTTAAAAGTTGAAAGCCAGTGCATAAGAAAATTGAGTTGCCAGCGCAATGTTTGGAGGCCCAGCGCATAGATCCAAATACATAAGAAAAGCATGACACTGGAATCCAGCGCAGGGTTGTGTAGAATGAAATGGAAGCAGAGTAGTCCAAAATAGGTAGTAAAAAGCATTGGAAAAGTTTTAGAAAATATAGCCCACACTGATTTTAAATAAGTAGCCTATGCTGAAATACACGGGAGGCTCACGCATGGGCATTGAAAAGAAAATTGGTTTAAACATGCATAAACAAAATGAAATGGAAGGTGTAAATTCAGAGGCTTGTGCACCAAAACATGGTAAAATTTGTAAAACAAGAAATGCTAATATCCCACATGCATTGAGAAGTGTTTTTTCTTAAGGATTTTATATGCCAGAGCTTTTTTTATGAAATAATTAAAGAACCAAGACGCCAATTTTTAGGCTCCTTGGCTGGAGGACTCAACGTGCTGGTGGGCCCCATATTTTGGGTGCAAAATGAAGTAAATTCTTTAAAACACAAAGGGGATTAATCCCACATTGGTGTCGCAAAGGATATTTGAGGTGTTTATAAGACAAGAAATAATCATATTGAAATGTGAAGTAGAGCATAGGCTCTCTTCACGCGCGTGCGTAGGTGACAATAGGTGCATTGGGAAGTGTGCGTAGGTGACAAAAAATAAAATTTTGGCAATGACGTGGCGTGCAGATAGCATTGGATAACAGGTGTGCATGTGAAATTGTGTCAGATACATGTAGCTGCAAACATATACTTCAATAGATCATGGCATGGTTAGCATAAATTGAATACAATAAAAAAAATGAATAACCTAAATTGATCCATTGCCTTCTAGTAGGTAGGAGTTTGAATCTTTCTCTCAGGTCATTGCAAGAAATAGTGACTACACCTATTCTAAACAAAGGAATTTAAAGAAAGAAAAATGATGAAACTAGAATGAATATGCAAATGCAAGATTGATCCCAAACTAATTAGATTGATTTTAAAGCACCAAATGAAAGATGATGATTGATTTTAAAACCCAAATCAAATGTGCTCTAAGATTAAGAAGTTTGCATGCAACTAAAAATAATTAACAAATCTAAGTAATTGAAACTAAGAATGCAAAATGCTTGAATGCTAAAAATAGTTTAATAATGATAACTAAAACTGAGATCCGTTGTGAAGGAAATGAAGCTCTCTTTTATAAAAAATCTCTCACAAATTTGACGGTTGAGATTGAAGGAAATAAGTGGCTCAGATTCAATTTGAGGAAGCACAATCCATGTGCAAGTAATTTGACTAGTCAAAACATTCAGTCTTTTTGGAAACTTTCAAATTGATTTTCAGTTAACAGCTTTGTTTGCAAAATGATAAAAAGATAAGATTAAATTAATTGAATAAAATATATTTGTTTCCAAAATGAGAAAAGATAATAATAAATCAACTGAATAAAATAGATTTATTTCCAATTGAGAAAATATCAGATTAAATCAATTGAATAAAACAAATTTATTTCCAAAAATCAGTTGATGACATAATATGCATTTTTAAAGATTTAATTGATTTTAAATGCATATCTTAATTCAAAAAAAAAGTTGATGACATCATATGCATTTTTAAATATTTAATTTATTTTAAATGCATATTTTGTTTTTATTAATTAATTTAATTCCTTTTTGAATTTTATTGACAATTTAGAAATTTTATTTAATTAATATATCAGAATATCAATTAAATAATTAACATAAGGTTTTATTTGCCAATATATTGTATTTTTAGGAATTAATTAATTAATCAAGTATGATGATTAATTATGACCTAGGATTTAGGTCAGTTTAGCTTGAAATTGATGAATTGCCTATTTGGTTTAGGACTTAGAATTATCAAGATTAGGGTTTCTTGATATGAGACTGAGATTAGGGGTCTAGGGTTTAGGTGACCACTTTTAGGTCATTATATTTGCCCCTATTTGAATTGATTGGATGAAGATAGATTAAAAGATAGAAACCGAATACTCAATTTGATTTGAAGCGATGAAACTAAACATCTGTCAAGAACTCTTAAACCTTTTGATTGGTTTGAACAAATAACAAGTTTGATTTGAAGTGATGAAACGGATTAACATTAAGAGATTTGATTAGCATGCAAATTGACTTGATTTGGAGCAATGAAGATAATTTTATCAACGTATCTGGTTTCAATAATGAAGAACTCATAAAATACTGATCTTGTCTGGTTTTGAGTGTATTCATCACTGTATAAGACGATTGATTAAGTTGCCTTTGCTTTTAAGATGATCTCAACTTGATTTGGTGCGATGAAGATGAGATACCCCAAGTGATGGGATTTTGATTGAGGATGTGATCATTGGAATGTTGATGTCCTGATCATGCGCCCTCAGGAATGAAATTGAAATATGGCTAGGCGCCTCAGTGATGAGAAGCAATTTGATTGCTAACATGATGCAAGAAGAAGCTAATATCATTAGACATAGGTCCCAAGTGGTTAGGACAAAAGATGTATTTGATGGGAGGTCATGTTTACCAAGATTGACCAAAAGTAAGATACATGGATTGACTAGAAGAAAAGCATAAGATATTTCCATTTGTTGTGCAAGCGGTCAACTGTAGTTGACTAAAAAAGTCAAACATCAGATTTTGATTTTGATCCTAAAAATGGAATGAGGACAGTCGAATTAGCGAGGGGTGTCATCTTCATGTCAATCAACACACAACTAACCACTTGGAAAAAGGAAGATTGATCGATAAGAACCTGAGATCCTTCACATTGTAGATGGATATTGATATTATGCATATTTAACACCAAGATGATGCAGATGTAGATGCAAGAATAATATGAATGCAACCTAAGGTGTAGTCACTGAACCTTTAGCAGTGAAATTTTTCATCATCGAGCATTTTTGGAACATTAGGGTCAGTAGAATCCTTCTGGTGCCACTACGACCATAAGAATATGAATATGATTTTCATCGGATAATATATGAGAAACTAACGTAAGCATCGGAGCACCAAAGCCGAGATGATCTGAACATTGTTTATAGTTGATATTGCAAGAGTACACTAGTATTAAGGAAATCGAAGCCAAGATAACCATGAGTGCAATCTTGCGTAAACAAGCAAAGAAATTATAGTGAAGGAGATAGTTCTGACCTCACCTTCGTGTACAAATAAATAGGATTGAGGGATGTGAGGCTTTTCCACCTGAATGTAGGAGCTCTTACCACATACAGCATATTTATTTGACATTGTTGGATCATCAGGACCAGACCAACAAGTAGTAGACAATGAAAATATTAATGAAAAAATCAATAAAAATAGACAACATACAAATAGAAGTTCAACATACTTTAGCTAGTTTCAAAATTTTTGGATGTGTATATGGATGAGGTGTTGAGAAATAATTTCGTGCTTGTGAGTGCAATGTGTTTGATTGCTATCGATCTTTTGTTTACATTTGGGATATCCAAGGTGTGTTAAGAAACATAGATGTGTCCAAAGATAGTGTTATGAAACACTGTTGATTGGGGTGTTAAGAAACACATGTCTGTGTCAGTAGTGAGTTCTCCTTCAGAAGTAATAAGATTAATGACTCTCATGTAATCCAAAGATGTGATCAAATTTGGGGACCCATGCCCCATGGTAATGAACTTTGATTGCGATAACTAACTTGACTCATCTTGTGAGGACAAATTTGATTTGCCTACCCCTACACTATGACTTTGGATCAGTTTCAACCCAGGAGGGTTCTCAGAAGAACCAAAGTGTCATGAAAGTGACTGAAAAATATGTACAAATTGAAGCAAAGGATTGCCAAGACTAAGCATTGATAGATGGAGCACTGAGTACAAGAGGTGCCTATTTACTAGGTTTTCACCTACTTGGCAGAGACGCTATTTTTGCTATCATGGCACCTGTTTACCAGGTTTTCACCAAGGCACTTTTTCTTCTTTTTTAATTTTTTTGTATTTTTCTCTTTTTATGATTTTTTTGATTGATGCATCAAGGCACCTATTGCTAGGTTTTCACCAAGATGATAATTTTTTTCAAGACTTTTTCAATTTTTAGTCTTTTCTCAGGATCATAAGTATGTACATGGTGTTGATCACCAAGAATGCATGAGGTGTAGAAATTCTTCAGATGGAGAGTGTTGATGGTCTCTCGTAGGTGTTCTCCTTCAGGTGTGGAGAGTCGATAGGCTCTGGACCTGAATGCTATAGTAATGATATAAGGACCCAACCAGTTGGGTTCAAATTTTCCCTTTTGTTCTCTATGTGACTGATTATGGGGGTTTTCTCTCAACACTAGGTCTCCCACCTAAAGTTCTCTTGGTTTGACCTTTTTATTATAACCTCTATACATTCTTTTCTGGTAAGCTCTGAGGTGATCAAATGCCACTTGCTAACGTTCATCTAGCAGTTCTAGTTCTTGCAGCCTTGAGACTCTGTGGTCTTCATTTGTGATAAGCCTTCATAGAAAAACCCTCAGAGATGGGATTTATACTTCTATGGGTAGTACTACTTCTTCTCCATAGACAAGAGAAAAGGGGGTTTCCCTAGTAGGTGTTCTGATACTCGTTCTATATGCCCATAATGTGGGATTGATCTGGAGATGCCAATCTCATCCAGATTTGTTCATAGTATGATGAAATATTTTTAGCAAATTTTTATTGGAGGCCTCGGCCTGTTTATTACCCTATGGATAATAAATGGAAGAGCAGTGTTGTTTGATCTTGAACTTCTCACAAAGTTCCTTGATATTGGTGTTTTTGAACTTTCCTCCATTGTCAGTTACAATGGCTGAAGGAATGTCATATCTATAGATAATATGATTCAGAATAAATAGGGCCACCTGCTAGCCTATATCTTTGATTAATCAGACCGCTTTGACCCACTTTGTGAAATACTTAGTGGTGGTGATGATGAATTTGTGCCCATTAGAATAATATGGGTGTATTTGACCAATGAGGTCGAATGGCCACTGTTTGAAAGGCAAGTGTGTAATAAAGGGAATCAGTTCCCTCACTGGAGAATGTATAAGATTACCATGCAATTATTGTTTCTTACACGTCTTTGTATATCTTACTGCCTCTTTTTCCATATCTGGCCAATAGTACCCTGCTCTTAGCAATTTTTAGATGAGAGTCAAACCATTGGAGTGAGAACCACAAATAACATCATGGACCTTAGCTAATGCATGTTTGGACTCCTCTTTTTCTAGACACCTAAGAAAAGTACCATCTAGTTCTCATCTATAAAGATCTTCAACTATGAGAACATAGCGTGAGGCATTTTGGATAAGGTGTCAGCGTTCATTGTAGGTAAGCGCATTAGGGATGACCTGATGTCCAAGGTAGGCGTAGACATGTTTATATCAGGAAGATTATTATCCTATGATAGAAAAAACCATGTGGGAGTATGGGGAGTTGTAGGAATGGAAATTAAGTTCTTCCACCAGGAACTCATAGTGGAAATATTCCTCTTGCGGTTGTGAGGATGTTAATGTAGCCATGGCATTAGCTGCTCTATTATGTGTCCTCAAGACCTACTAGAATGTGATATATGTAAAGTATTTCTTAAATTCATCAAGTATTCTCTTATAAGGCATGATTTTATCATCCTTAGTCTGATAGATGTCCTTGGTTTGGTTGATGACAAGCTGGGAGTCCCATAGATGTGTAGCTCTGATATGTTCCATTCAATTGCCAGTTTGATTCTATTAACCAAGGCTTCATATTCAGAAATGTTATTTGTACAAGGGAAAAATAGCTTGTATTCCTTTGGTATAGAATATCTTTGAGGTTTTATGAACAAGACACCTGCACCTGATCTCGTTTGTGTAAAATATCCATCGAAGAACATTTTTAATGACCTGTGTGTTATGTGCAAAATGGAACCATCTAGAAATTCACCATTGATTGGGAGATTATCTTGTAATGGAGTGTCAGCCAATTGATCTGCAATGACTTGTCCCTTAATTTCTTTGTGCTCAATGTATTCAATGTCAAACTCACTCAGGAGCATGACCCATTTAGCTAGTCTTCCAGTCACAGTTTCTTTACTCAAAAGATATTTCAGTGGATCAATCTTTGTAACCAGTTTTGTGGAATGTGCTAATATATAATGTCTTAGTTTCTGAGATGAAAATACATCTATGAGAAAAAATTTCTCTATCATTGAATATTTCATCTCATAAGAGACCAGTGTTCTATTGATGTAGTGTATGGCTCGCTCTTTCTTGTTGTCATCCTTTTGTGCTAGAAGTGCCCCTAGTGATGTTGTCATGGCAGATATATATAAGATTAATAGTTTTCCTTGTGTAGGAGGCATCAATACTAGTGGGTTAGCCAGGTATGCTTTGATTTGATCAAAGTTCTTTTTGCATTCTTCATCCCATTCATATGTGACTCCCTTACGTAAAGTTTTTGTGAATGGTTCAGATTTATCTACTAACTGTGAGATAAATCTCATGATGGACTAAATTCTTCCTTGAAGTGTCCTCCTCTGACTAATGTTTTTAGGTGGTGGCATCTCAAGGATTTCTTTCACTTTTGCAGGATCTACCCTTTTGTTGAAACAATGTAACTTAACAAATTTCTAGAGGTCACACGAAATCCACACTTTTTTGGGTTTAGTCGAAGCTTAAAATACTCCATTCTATCAAGGATTTCACTCAAGTCTTGTAGGTGTGTTGATCTTTCCATAGTTTTATCTAGTCTATCATCCATATAATCTTCCATGTTTTTTTGCATCATGTCATGAAATATTGTGGTGAGAGCCCTTTGATAAGTGGCTCCTGCATTTTTCAGTCCAAAGTGCATAACGTTCTAGCAGAAGGTGCCTCAAGCACATGTGAAAGCTCTCTTTTCCTGATCCTCTAGAGAAATCTTAATCTAGTTATATCCAGAGAATCCATCCATGAGGGAGTACATTTCATATCCAGTTGTCATATCCACAATCATATCAATGTTGGGAAAAGGAAAGTCATCCTTTGGACAAGCCTTGTTCAGGTCCCTGAAGTCTGTACAGACACAGATAAACTTATTTGGTTTGGATATTGGTACAATATTTGAAATCCACTTGGCATAATCAATAGCGCGAATGAACCTAACTTTTAGTAATTTTTCTAGTTCAACTTTAATCAACAGAGAAACGTGAGGATGCATTTTCTAAAGCTTCTATTTTACTGGTTTTTCTCCTTGTGCAATAGAAAGATGATGCATGATCAGATTAAGATCCAAACTAGGCATGTCTGAGTAACTCCATGCAAATTTTATTTTCTTCTTTTTAAAGAATTCATTGAATTCTTTTAGCTCTAATGTTGATAAAGATTGGGCCACTAGAATGATGTCTGGATGTTCCTCTGTTCCAATGTTCACAAGTTGCCTCAGTTCAATCAATACTGATGACCACTCTTGGAAGTGAATTGGAAGGATATCAAGTACCCCATCCTTTGGCACCTCATAGAGGTTTTCACCATCGGATGTGTCTTTTCTTTTGACTATTTTATGTTCTAAAACTGCCACAATGTGGTTTTCACCATTAGAACTCTTGTTCTTTTTCATTTTAATTTTATGACTAAGGTAATTGATATCTTTTTTAGTCATACTCATGCTAGGTTCACTGGTGGAAGTAGTGACAGGTTCAATAGTGTTCAATTAGCAAGATAATGTGTACTCATTGGGAAATGTAGGGATGTTTATGGGTTGTGTTTGCAAATCCCAGTCAATGAGTTTAGGATGTAGGAGGGGTAATGAATTGACATGTTCAAGGGTACTCACAGTATGTTCATCATAAACCTGGACCATCACATGGAGACCTAAATCAGTACCCTGTATAGATGCATTTAAATAAAAAAGAGCACCTAATAGCATTGTCAAAGCCCATGTCAGAAAATTAGAGAATCTAACTCGTCAGACCTAGACTCTAAACCTTCACCTACCTCAAATGGACTTATGTACTGTTGTAAAATATCCACCTCCTTGTCTTGATTCCATTTTGATAAATTATCAAACTCATACTCGTGAGAGTCTGTTTCAACATAATCAACCATATTTAGGACATGATTGAAGTCCACTCATTGCCCCTAGTTTGGATGAGTTCTATCTAAAAAATCTTCTATGGTTAGATTCCTTTCTTCGATAGTTGGATCGCATTTAGATATAGTAGTCTTGCACTGATCAGAAGCCATTGGTGATTCCTCTAGGACACACTCTTCAGTAGAATTAACCTGTGGTGTTTCTTCATCAAATAGAAGATCTAGGATATTGGGAGAAATAGGAGAAGGATACATATCTTCCTCATCAAAATCATAAAAATCATCCCACTTGCAAGTGGGCGTGTCATTTTTTGTTTTGTTTTGTTCTTCTCATCTTCATCTAGATGAACTTGATGTTTCTTTCCTTTATCTAGACTATTATTGACCCTCTGTGTTTTCCTTGATAAGAACCCTAGACTAGTTGTGTCCCTAGGTCATAAGAATTCAATAGATATTGGTTTGTGGAGTCCATTCTGATTATAACTTTGTTAAAGTAAACATAATTGATTTGGGAAGAGATGTGATTGATAGTATGGGTTCCACTATGTACCCACACATACTAGTATCCTTAATCTTCAACTTTTTTTTCCATTTCTTTTATTAAGTCACTGGTTGACTCTAAACTTGAATCCTCTTTGTTATGGGTTATGAGAGTGTCTACTGCCTGATCCAGTTTATTACATGCGTAGCTAGTGTCTGCAGGAATGTTGACCTCGACACCATTAAATGTGAACTTGATACAATGATTGTAGGTGGATGGGACAACTTGCATTTCATGTATCCAGGGTCTTCCCAACAAGATGTTGTAATCCAACAGAAGATATAATACCTGGAAAGTGACATCTCTCTCCACGGGACCCACTCTGATGAGAAGAGTTACAAGACCTTTGGAAGATCTCTCTTGTTCATCATATGCCTTTATGGTAATATTCTTCTTTGGATCAATGGAATATTCTAAAAATCCCAATTCTTTAATCAATTTGTAGGTGCGGATATTCAACCATCCACCTCCATCTATCAAGACTCCTTTCACATGGTTTTTATGAATCATAACTTCAATATGCAATGGAATATTATGTTGATGAATCAGGGAGTTATCATCTTCCTCTGAAAAGGAAAGGTAATGTGGTGAAGTCAAATGACCAACCATAGATTGAAACTGATCCAAATCCAAGTATTTAGGGACATTGGAGCATGAAAAATCTTTATCTAAGATCTCTTTGTGAGCTGGAGAGAATTTGAGAAATTCAAACATTGAAATTTGTGCGTTGGTTTTTTGCAATTTCTTGATGATGCTATAATCTGCAGCATGGGATGAAGCCAGTTGTTTAGATTGAGATACCTTGGAGGCACTCACAATTCATTGTTTGTTGGTGGGCATCTATTGTTTGGGTGTCATCGGTTGATTTTGAGATGAGGAGGATTTAGAAGACCCTCCTTTTCCCAAGGTGACCTTTGCTTGTACTCGGGTAATGACGTTTGTTGTTCTAGAATCTTTCTTATCAGTTTTGACAATGATAATGTTACAATACTTGAGAGAGACTGGTTCAATCATGTGGATGACCTTATGATCTAAGGTGCTATACGTATGATTAATCCTAGCACCCTATTTAGAATATTTTTATTTCTCATACTTAGGAAAAGGATCCTTAAATGCCTTATGATCAGCATTTGTTGCATGATTGTCTACTGTGATGGTTTCACTATCAACGAGGTCCTGTATTTCATGTTTTAACCTCATGCGATTCTTCATTGAATGTCCCTTATTTTTTTGATATGCACAGTAATCATTATCTCTCCACCATTTGGGTTTTACCTCTGGTTCATATGGTTTGGAGTTATCTGGCAACGTGATCAGTTTGTTAGCTAGTAGAGTTTTAAGGGACAATTCATAAGATTCACCCAAGGGATCAAAGTCCCTCTTTCATTTAACCCATAGTTTCTCCTTCATAAGGTTACTTATTCCTTTGGAGGATGATTTTATGTTATCTTCAATAGATTTTAGGGCTTTTGAGCCACTTGTCAAATTGAATACTGCTTGTTTGGGTTGGAGAGAACATTATTGACTACCCCATTGTTCACTATGTGCTTGTTTTTATTCCAGTATTTGGTCTTATCTTTGGAACAAGAGTTAAATTTCATTTCTTTTCAAAGGGAAACTTCACCTTTCTTTACAAGCACACTTTCAATCTTCAGTGTGCTCTCCATAAGGTGATCAAAAGTAGAAAGATATTTCTTCGTAAGTGGGTAATTACACTCGTCGAGTAATGCATTGGTAAATATGTCCATCTTTTCAGACTCAGGAATGAGTAATGGATATCTAGAAAATACTCGTCTCCATCATTGAAGAAAACTTAGGAATGATTCTCCCATCTATTGTTGAATTCTACATAATACAATCATAGACATGGGATGTTGTATGTTATATGAATACTATTGTAAAAACATATTAATTAGTTCGTCAAAAATTTTGATCCCTGTGGATAAATTTGAAAACCACTCCATAGCTTGACCACCTAAGCTTCAAGGAAAGAGACACAGGAGATATGTCTACTCATGCATAAACTCTATACATAGGGAACAAAATTCCTGAATATGGTCTTGTGGGTCGGAATGACTACTATACTTGTCAAATTTTGGGATTTCTACTCCATGTGGAAATGGAGGTAAGTGCAAAATTTTATCGAAAGGAAATGGACAAATGGTTTCTATAGAGAATTTTGTCAATGGTTTCTCCTTTTCCTTTTTCATTGTTTGCAAAGCTTGAAGTTATTTGGTTAACATTGTTATAAGAGTTTCCTCCTCTTTAGAAATGATATCTTTCACTCTATAATGAGAGGGAAGTTGGGATCCTTGTTCAACCAGTTCTAAAAAGTATTTCTCTTTGTCTCTGTCCATGATAACCTTCATGACTTTGAGGAAGGCTAGATCATGTATGAACTTGTTAACTTCCTCCTCAAATTTTTTAGGATCTTCAAACTCTGGTATTTTAGCATCTTGATCATTTTCTCTAGACATAGTTGAATCTGGTAGTTTGTTACTGAGAAAGACTGACTCATGTGTAGTGTTTAACTATTCCTCGAAAAGAGGGTTTTCTGTAAGGAAAGGATATTGTCATTCTATGTAAAGTATTCTAAAATAACTCCTAGTGTGTATTAGCATTAACCAGTTGATTCATCTAACTAGTGTTGAGGTCATGTCTAAAGGGTTGACTAAGTCCAAGACCTAAGAAGAAAAAGAGATAATGTCCAACTGAGATAGAGATAGAAAAGACTCTGATCTTGAGTCAAGGTTAACGAACTTGCTCTCACAACTCAAGATCGGGATAGTGCTGATAAAGATGATCAAATTAACAAAGCACTTGGACTAGGACAAAAAAATTAGATCTCAAGACAACAACAAGTCAGACTATCAGCAGATTGCAGTCAAAGACAAACTAGCTATGATGTTTGTGAGAATATAGATTTTGTAAAAATTTGGACAGAACCGTCATGACAGAATACCAATTTGGACAACAATTTGAAATATTTTCAGAGTTTTGAAACTAGATACAGAAACTTGGACAAGAGTTTGACAGTTTAACAACTAAGAGTGTAGATTTGGAATTTGTTTGAGTTTTTTGATGTTTGTTTTAATGTTTGGATTATGTTTGTCACTCATGCAAGACACATCAAGAAGAATGTTTGTTGTAAAGAACAGACACACCACAATCCTAGGTAAGCCAAGGAAATATCTATTGAATTCCCACTTGAACCAAAGTTCAGCCATCCCTACTCATAGAAGGAAAAATAGAAGCTTGGAGGCATGGGCTCCTCCTTACAGTACACTCACTTCTCAGGCACACCAAGCTTCAAACCCCAAGGAAATCTCTTCCCAAAGGACTGTTGTCTCTACTAAGATCCGTGAAAAGCTGGGACGTCTTAGTCAGTCTCTAACCTTCTGCGCCACCAAATAGAGTGATTTTGGTCACTATAAGAATGTTTTTAGTCAGGGCATCTATTTAGGCAGCTATACATGTGACAGATTATCCCTATTAAGGAGGTCTCCCAGCCTACAGAAGTTACGTTGTGTGGGTTTTTATGCACCATGAGGGTACTAAGAGAGATCTTTTGTCGGCATAGAGAAATTGACACCTGTTCACTATGAGATTAATCACAATGAAATTTTTTATATATCAGTTTGGAAGGGCTTGACTTTAGCCTATTACCGGTTGGGAAATTCACTCTCATGGGCTCTATTAAAGCTCTCGAGAGGTAGCCATGCTAAAAGATTTGTATGAATTTCTCTTACACCCAAGATCCGCCAAGGCGAAGGGAGAGGATACGTTCATGCAATTATTTGGAATTACAAATTGAGAGAACACTTTAAACACATAAGCAAAGTGACTCTTTTAAGTACCAAATCTGAAGTGTTATTTAACTACAAAACATAGACATGATAGTTTTGAAAGACACACAAAGTCTTTGACAAGCGTCCTGCATCAAACTCATTAGTAGTTTAAGATTTGTTCTTCATTTATAATGTCTTGCAAACCACTTTTAGGCTGTAATCAAAGATACTTAAGAACAACAAAGCCAAAGATTGGTAAGCATTAGAAAAATCCAAAAATCTGAAATCTGATTGCATATTTAGAAATTAGATGAAAAATCATGCACTTTCAAAAAAAGTTGCACTCAAAAATGTTACCGTATGAGCCCGTACGAGGCTTCATAAGATGTAAAACAAAGGATTAGATAGGTACAGTGATGGAAACCTACAATTTATGATAACTCTATGACTCAAAACTCTAAATTAAGAATAACCCAGAAATCTTTAGACAATTCTACCCAAAATAAATAAAAAAATTGCACTCAATTTGGACCTAAAATGAGAAAGATATGATCATTTGAAGTTAGACTCTAAAACCAAAAAGCTCAATGGTGAAAGATAAATATTTTTCAAACCTTGCTGACATCAGAAAACTGCGAGCTTGAATTTGCCGATTTTGTGGCTATCATAGAAGGCCATGCAGAATGATGGTTTCACAACTGTCAAATTTAACATAGTAAAAAAACCATTTATATTTTTTCCACCTTTTTTTTTCAAATTTTTTTCTTTTTTGAAATTCTGCGTCGGGCTGTGTGCAGAGATGATATGAAACCTGTCTTGATTTCTATACAAATGGTCATACAGCCTGCTTGGGCAAAAAAAGTTGCCACAGATTTGACTTTCGCTGGATATGGGAGAGTTTATAGTCGTTTTCAACCGAAACGATGATCCAGATGTGATGGTGCAGTTAAATTTGGCTCAAAAAGAGATTTGGGTAAGCTTTGGCTCAAAATGAGTTTTGATCCCCATGGTGGGTGCTCAAAATTTATGTATAAAATTATGTCAGATACCTGGAGCTGCAAACACACACTTCAATATATCATTGCATGGTTAGCTTAAATTGAATACAATAAACAAACAACTAACCTAAATCGATCTATTGCCTTCTAGTAGGTAGGAGTTTGAATCTTGCTCTTAGGTCATTGCAAGAAATAGTGACTACACCTATTCTAAACGAAGGATTTTGAAGAAAGAAAAATGATGAAACTAGAATGAATATGCAAATGTGAGATTGGTCCCAAGCTAATTAGATTGATTTTGAAGCACCAAATGAAAGATGATGATTGATTTTTAAACCCAAATCAAATGTGCTCTAAGATTAAGAAGTTTGCATGAAACTAAAATCAATTACCAAATCTAAGTAATTGAAACTAAGAATGCAAAATGATTGAATGCTAAAAATAGTACAATAATGATAACTAAAACTCAGATCCCTTGAGAAGGAAATGAAGCTCTCTTTTATAAAAAATCTCTCCCAAAATTGACGGTTGAGATTGAAGGATAAGTGGCTTAGATTCGATTTGAAGAAGCACAATCCATGTGAAAGCAATTTGATTGGTCAAAAGATTCAGTCTTTTTGGAAACTTTCAAATTGATTTTCAGTTAATAGCTTTGTTTTCAAAATGATAAAAACATAAGATTAAATTAACTGAATAAAACATTTTTTTTTTCTAAAATGAGAAAAGATAATAATAAATCAACTCAATAAAATAGATTTATTTCCAATTGAGAAAATAACTGATTAAATCAATTGAATAAAATAAATTTATTTCCAATTGAGAAAATATGAGATTAAATCAATTGAATAAAACAAATTTATTTCCAGAAATCACTTGATGACATAATATGCATTTTTAAAGATTTAATTTATTTTAAATGCATATTTTAATTCAAAAAATAATTTGATGACATCATATGCATTTTAAAAGATTTAATTGATTTTAAATGCATATTTTGTTTTTATTAATTAATTTAATTCCTTTTTGAATTTTATATACAATTCAGTAATTTAATTTAATTAATATATCATAATATCAATTAAATAATTAACATTAGTTTTTATTTGCTAATGTATTGTATTTTTAGGAATTAATTAATTAATCAAGTACGATGATTAATTAGGACCTAGGATTCACGTCAAATTAGTTTGAAATTGATGAATTGCCTATTTGGTTTAGGACTTAGAATTATCAAGATTAGGGTTTCTTGATATGAGACTGAGATTAGGGGTCTAGGGTTTAGGTGACCACTTTTAGGTCATTACAATAGGTGGCTTGGAGGACACGTGGCGCAAGGTCACGAAGTCATGAGATGCTAGTGGTTAGAGGAGATAACCGTGGAGAATTCACGACTAGCTGCCAGACTAACCGTGCGCACATTCGCAAAAGATTTGCAGATAACCGCCAAAGCATTATAGACAGCATGACTATGAAATTAGAAGATGGCATCCAAGATTGAGTGACTGGCGACTAATTAACTATGGTCGTGAAAGGAAAAATGCTAAGTCTTTAACCTTGCATGATTCTGCGACCATTGTCGGATCAAGATGGAGATCAAAGGTCTGCGTTAAGTCTCCAAGTAAACCCAGAGTTAAGAAATTCTTATAGAGACTCAGAGACTACACTATATAGGATAACCATGGTTAAGGTATGGTTAAGGGTGTGGTCAAGTTAAAATCTCTTAGAGACCTAGAGACTAAAGGTAATTTCCAAGTCTCTAAAAGAAACCATGATTAAGAAAATTTCTCAGAGACTTAGAGACTAAGTGGTCTTCAAGTCTCTAAGGTGAACCGGGGTTAAGGAGGAATTAAAATCTAGTTAGAAGAAGCAAATCAGTAGGTGACAGGTGTCAAATTGTGGTGGATTCTGGGCATAAAATGCAGAAAATGGAAAATTTAAAAAGAAGAAAATGCACAGGATTTCAAAATTTAAAAGAATTAAAAAGGTCAAAGTCTGTATACAAATTTTAAAAGCAAATAAATTCAGATTTGCAGAATGAGACAAAATGAAAAGATTAAATAATGTGCAGGATTGAAATATTAAAACAATGTAGTTCTTTCCTACAGTCTTGTGCAATATTTTTTATTTGCAAATCTTGAAATATGCATTCCCGGAGGTTTTTCATCAGATAGTTGAAATCAAATTTCAAAGAGCATCCACGGAGGGATTTTTCAGAGAATAAAATTAGATGCTTGAAGAATATGATCAGATCTTCAGAAGATAAACTCATATTTTTGAAAGGACAGTTGCTCAGGCAAATAAAATTAGATTTGCACATAATGAGGCAAAATGTAAAATATTTTATTGCAGAGCTTGGGAAAGAAGCTTTCAAGGAAGATTTTTTTTTTCAGAGTTTGAAATCAGATTTGGAGGATGTTTGCAGTGGATGAGATCAGATTTATTGAAAAGATAGATGCCAAATGGAATCGTATTTTCTTAGAGAATGAATTCATGGTTGAAAGGGAAAATGAAATCAGATTTTGAAATCACCAATGGAGGTCATATTTATGTGGAGAAAAGAAGGAATAAGTGTAGATCATATTTGGAAGGACAAATGTTTATCATGAAAGAGCTTTAGGGTTTTCCTTCTTCTCCTATTTATTTCCCTCCGTTCTCAATTTTAGGGGTTCTCGCCTTATACTTTGTTTTGGAGAGGTTTTAGACTGTGTTCTATTCCTCTGTCAAAAACTTCAGAGCACGTTCCAAACATTGTATCTTCTGTAATACTTTTCCTTTTCTATGCATACTAGCTATTTTGTTATCCTTTTTCTTTAGTGAAGAACTTCATTGTGACATCAAGTTTTATGAATGAATCTCAACATTTTTGTTTATGATATCAAGTTAAATCCATTTTGTTCTGAATCATATAAACTAGGGCATTAAGGATGTTTTTGTTTTTTTTATTGCTGATCAGCAATATTGTTATACAAGGAATAACTGTGATTCAAGATTTGTATGAGTTAGAATATCAAGGGTATTTCCAATCTTGTCTTTCCAGTGGATGCTGGTTATGTATTCTCTATTCCAAGGTCTCTTCTAAGGGGAGGGTTAAATTCTTTGAGTGGGCAGTTGCATATTTGAAATACACAGGTGGTTTCATAAGAACTTGATTGATAGGGTTTGTCTTATGTAAGGAATATAGACATATCAAACTGTGTTGTTTTCCTTTGTTCATAATCTCTTTGCAATGTTATGTTTGACTCTGTTGCCCATTGGATAAGGCACTGGTCTATGAAAGATTTAGGATATTTTAGAGATCCATCATCAAAACATAATTAAAAAATCATTTCTATTTCATTGTTGTTACAGTTAGGATTGCTCTGGTTTTCAAACTTACTCTATGAAAGCAGAATATTGCATAAGATTTGATAAAACATTGAGGTAATTGTTACATAAAGGTCTGAAAACTATTCCACAGTTATTTATCTACAAGCTTGTATTTGTCACAAAGAAGTCATGTGTGTTCAGATTAGGCAATACCCACCTGAGTGATGTGGATCTCGAAGAAGGAGGAATTAATCCTCATCAATTAGACTTTATCTCGCTTGAATCAAGAGTTGAGAGTTATAGAGTTGATTAAGTTTTTGATCTATTTTGATTCCACAAGAAAAAGCTCTAACAATATGTTGGTATGTTATTTCATATTTTAGAAATTTCATATATACATGTTCATTTTTTTCATTTCATATATGTATGTATGTTATACATGTGAATCAATTATTTCATATTTTAGACATTACGTATATGCATGTTCATTTTTGTCATTTCATACATGTATGTATGTTATACATGTGAATGAGTTATTTCATATTTTAGACATTACATGTCGACATGTTCATTTTAGTCATTTCATATATGTATGTATGTTAAATACATGTGAACTAGTTAAATACATGTTACTTTTAGACATTTCATATATGAATGAGTTATTTCATAGTTTAGAGTTTTTTTTATGTAAGTAACTAATCTATTATAATTGTCTTAAGGGGATGTCTTAAGGGAGGTATAAAAACATACACATCAAAACATAAATCTATAACAACATACATAAAAGTTATTTAATAAACTCATTGAACCTTTAAAATACAATTAACTAATCTATTCAATTTGACATGTAAGTAATTTAAAGTAATTTAAAAGGGGATGTCTTTATTAGTAATAACTGAGAGAGGGGGGTGAATTAGTGGCCTCAAAAATTTATCCTTTAAACTGTAATCCACCAATTAATACATCTCACATTATTAAGTCCCTACAAGATGTATGCCTTTGAAATACTTGAAATAAATAACTGTCTGTTAGTTTACCTTGTCTGTCCTTCTTCTCCTTGATAACCGATAAGTAGTAAAACTTGTTTACCGATACTCAGTAAATATGCAGAGTATACCAATCAATTCATAAATGCATATGTGAAATGTAAAACAATAAAGTAATAAACCATACACACATAACACAAGGATTTTAACGTGGAAACCCTGTTAAGGGAAAAAC
>MU226589.1:1368535-1415361 GCA_018584345.1 Thuja plicata | reverse complement strand
TCAACAAGCTATAAATTATCCTTTGTGAAAAATTCAACATCACATAATTTCTTATACAAAGAATAAACATTGGCTGTAACTTTCTCTAAGGTTTCTACAAGAACATAAAGTTCAACCTGTTTTGTTGCTATCTCTTCTGAGATCTTCTCTAGAACTTTGCTCTCAAATCTTCTCTAAGACCATTGTAGAAGCTTCTCATTGCTGTCTATGTCCTCATCTGTTACTTTCTATACAATGGTGACTGGTTGATCTATGATTGGAGCTTGAGGCGTTTCATCCTCTAAGTCAAAAGCCTTTGGAAATATGTCTTTAATGTCATGCAACACCTGCTTTTGTTTTTGTTCTATCTTCAATTCTTCCTGTCTCTTCTTCCTATTAAGTAACTCTTGAAGAGTCCCAATTTTCTCAAAAGATAACTCATTGGGATCCCATTGTGGAATCACAATGACTTCATCTAGTGTTACATCTAAAATCTGTGACTTCTTCTTCAAGATCTTCTTCTTCTTCATTTCTAGAGAACTTATGCTCGATAGCATAATATCTTTCCCTTTGACAGTGTCAACATCTAATGCCTCCTTCAATTCTGTCAATATAGTATATGGATTCGGCATACCACCAATTTTAGGACCTATGGGAATGGATGATGGAGAGTGTGGTAGCTCAACCAACACTTGTGTTGCCTCTTCTTCCTTAGCCTTATCAATAACATCTATTGTTGCTACTCCACTATCTAAAACTGTCTTCACAACTTCTAAAATAGGTGGATCTTGTGAAGTTACCTCTTGTTCATTTACTTGTTGTTTCTCTTCACCTTTCTGATCACTAACAACTCTAATTATTTCCTCAGACCCTGTGGTCTTCCCTTCTTCTATTTCAGTTGCCTTAATAGGCGACTTAGTGTCTTTTCCACTCGGCATCTGTTGTTCCTCGGCATTCAAATTGCTTGGATCATCAACTATATAATCCAAAGGACTGTCTACAGTTAGATCAATAGATTTTGATGCATCTAATGCATCTTTGGTCATGTCCTTTTCTTCTGCAATTTGATCTTTAATTATCTGTGGTTCAGGGGTAGTCTTTTCTTCAACTTCTTGTGCCTTTGACTCGGATGTCCCTTCACCAGATTTCTTTTCTTTTGGAATGATCAGTCCAAAAATATCTTTCCAGATCCTTGTGCTCTGTTGTACTAAACCTTCTATGTCATTCTTCAGAACAACATATCCTCTAAGTTTTGGTACAAACCTATTCTTGTACTCCTTAATAAATTTGACTCTTTGTTTAGAGGTTAAGTCAGGTATTATTTTGGCTAGGGTTCCTTCCTTGATCTGTCTTTCAGTGGCAAGTGAAAATTCCCATTTTCTTGACAAAAAGTCATATAGTACATCAGGCACATGATTTCCTATCTTTGTAGGAGTCAATTTGAAGGTTCTCATCATGTCCAAGAGTGCTTCCTGAACTTTGTGCCTATCTGCTATTTTCAACTTGTCATATTTGATGAACTTAAATGTTGCTAACCCTGCTGAATTCCATAAAGTATCACATACCTCATTAATTATTTCTAGTTTCTTGAATTGATCTTTAGCTATGTTTGTGGGTTCATCAGTTTCCGTCAACTCCTCATCACTATCTGGTCTCAAATTTAATTTCCTTCTTGGTCTCTTTGTTGGCACACTCGGCTCAGCCTTAGGAGCAACCTTTTCTTCCTTACCAGAACTACTCTTTGCAACTTTTCTCTTACCATACACTTTTGTTTTCACTTCTACTGGGGAAGTGACATTAGATGCTCTTGTCCTTGGATGATTAGTTGTAGGAGGTGTAACTTTGGGTTTGGCTCGGCTAGGCTTGGTTACTATGACAATTGATGGCTTCTTTCCCTTAGCCTTCTTTGTAACTTCTTCTGATGCACTGAATTCCTCCTCAGTAGAAATATCCTCACCTTGTCCAGTGGTCAGACCTAGAGGTGCATCCTTAGGTTCTTCATCACTACCCAAGCCAACCATTTTCTTCATATTTTTCACTATCTTCTTTCTTTTCCTCTCCATAGTTCCTTCATTAAAACTTCTAGAGATCTTAGTCTTAGCTTCATCAAAGTTTCCAAATCTCTCTGTTGTGGTGTCAATTGCCTTGGCTAGGAGTGCAATGATGGTGGCTGATGCTTCATCAACATTAATCTCATATGGAAATGGCTCTAAATATGTTATTATAGGAGTCACTGCCTTGATATAAGTGTTATCTGTATCAACTAGAAAATAGATTTCCTCATAGTGCTTCTCCACTAGTGACTTAGGAATCCTAGTCCTTAATCTCATTCTCTTCTTGAATTCTACAAAATAGCTGCCTATAATGCTATTGAAATTGCTCCCTAATTTCTCTATACATTCACTGATCTGAGCTGTAATGGGCCTATCCTTTTTCCAAACAATATTTCCTAGTGTAGAAAATGTGTCCTGAATGTAGAAGAATATACAAACTAGTAAAGAACCAAACTTACATGACAAGCTCTTAGCCTTTCTGATTGATGCAAGGTTCTTGGCTAACTATGTCTATTGTAGCTCGGCAAGATCATATGTGTGATTCTTCTTCACAATTTTCCATTCCTGATCAACTACTGTGCATGGAACACTATCTAATCTGCTGGACTGATAGAACTTGTGTGCAATTACCCTTACTCCAAAATCAAGTTCTAGATCAGTAATTGTAGAGATAGTCATACCTTTGTTATTCCATACTGCTTCAGTGTTCAATGTAATTTCTTCTTTGTTGTTATCCCTCATGGTCCACTTTCCATTTACTACAGGATATCCAGTCACTTGATGAATCATGCTTTTGGTGATCTTGACTGGTCCATTGTCTAGCCACATGCTCATGTCATGAACTCAGCTAAGGATAACCTTGATCCATTCATCTTTGAAACCTTGGGGAAAATCTAGGACATGAGTTAACCCTTTTTTGGCTAAGAGTTTGAATTCTTCCTTCAGAAATCCATTTTCACATAGTTTGATGTAGGATTTCCTTAATTCATTATCACCTACTTCTCCAATCTTAACCATATAACATGATCGAACATCATGAACCATAAGTACCTTGGGAGGAATGGATGAGAGGGCTCCTGTTAAATCACTCTGTATCACACTTTCAAGGATAGCTTGAAAGTTGAGAGGTTCACATTCATCACTCTGAATCAACTGAATTTGTTCTTGTTATGCCTCCATACTCTTGGCTGGTGCAGAATAACTTGCAGCCATAATTCTAAAATTTAGGGTTTGAGAGATGGAAAATAGAATACCTTGGCAAGTGATGCTTTGCACTATTCAGTGTTCACTATTCACTTTAAGATTGCCGACATCACACTGATGAAATCTTCATTCCTAGCTTTGTTGAGATTAATTTTGTAAATCACTTCAATCACTCTATAAATAGAAAAATTGCAAGGTAAAAATGAAGTGTCGACAGTTCATCCTTTTTAAGCTATGAAAGGTCAAGGTAGGTGAGCATTAAATGTTTTTCCCATTAAGTTAGTGCAAGCCAACTATCCTCAGCCTTAACATAGATTGCATCCCACTGAGCTCACTACACTTAGCCTTCACAGAATTTTACTCAGCCAACAAAACTCAGTACTCACTAAAGAACTCAGCTTTAGTGTCCATGATAGATGCTCAACACCTATAGTGCAATTTTCTCATCTCGACATTTTGTCTTCAAATATGTCCTGGTGCATCTTAACATATGCAAATATAGAATTTTTTTACATTTCATGTTAGGAACTGATGTAAGATAAGAATTTTTAAATACAATTCCTTACATACCTCTTTCTCTTAGTTGGAGATGATGTGATCACCTGATCCATTAGATTGGGTGATGTCAGCTTCATTAGCTTCACTACTGCATGGTTCAGACTTCTTAACCCATGTCTTGTTCATCTATTCCCTAATTTTCTCAATAGTAGGAGCTGGTACTCTAGTCTTGCAATCTTTCCTTGTATGACCAATTTTCAAACAACTGTGACAAACTAAGCTTCCATTCATCCAACTTTTAGACTTACCTCTGAAATGTGTCCTTATGCAATTTTCTGGAACATGTCCATACTCACCACAGTAATGACAACTATGCCATGTATTGTAATCCCAACTGTGAGTATTTCCTTTTCTTGGTGATTTCTCTTGTACCTTTGATGTCCATTTATTTTTACCTTTGGATCTACAATATTGTACTCTATGACCATATTTGTGACAGTTATAGCAATTACCATTGAGTCTAGGTGTTTTTCTTGCCTTTGCCTTACATTCACGTGCTTGATATCCAAACTTATTATAGTTAAAGCAATAACCATTAAAGTTAGTTTTAGGATTGGACTTACCATTCTTTCTTCGGCATATGTTTGTTGTATGAACTAGTTTTCCACAGTGGTGAG
The DNA here is from genome assembly GCA_018584345.1 of Thuja plicata. Classification (NCBI taxonomy): domain Eukaryota; kingdom Viridiplantae; phylum Streptophyta; class Pinopsida; order Cupressales; family Cupressaceae; genus Thuja; species Thuja plicata. Next base: position 1,410,950 of record MU226589.1, on the reverse strand, counting down.
AAATAGGTTTCTTGTCTCTCAGCTTTGCATTCTTTCTTTCACCTATCTTAGATGATTCTCCATCTTTAGTGGTTGTATTTTGTTCAGTGTGACCGAATCCAGAAGAATCTTTAGGTCTTCTTGATGCTTCCACCAGTTGTTAAAAGTAGCTCATAGCTGCACTTGGTTCATTTACTCTATTATTGATTTCTTTCATGGATCTCAATTCATCTTTCAATTGATTGTTCTCAGATCTAAGATTAACAATCTCCAAGTCTTTCCTGCTGATCTCTTGATTCACAAGTAGTAGTTGATTTGCCATGTCCACTTGATTGACTGTCATGGTTTGCACATCATATGTTCTTTCATCAAGTCTGGTAGTCAGCATTCTCTTGTCTTCTTCTTCCATAGCCTTGTCATCTTTGGCTTTCTTTTTCTATTCAACAACTTCACACATTCTTATTGATTGGGCTTCTTGTTCCTTTTTTAGATTTTTGACTTCTTCACATAGTGCACTATTCTTTTCTAGTAGATCTACTATTCATGCATCGCTCTCAATATAATCTCCATTCTGAAATAGATTTGTGGTGTCCTCTTCCTGATAATGAGTGTCATTCATTTGCTTGGCCAGATCTTTCCTTACAGCCAAGGACTTCTTTAATTCTTATCTTGCAGACTCAAGCTATTGTAGTGCTAGTTGAACATCAATCTTTTGATTCTCAATGTCTTTACCCATCTTGTAGATCTCCATTTCAAGATCTGTATTCTCAAGATTATTATAACCTCCTAGAGAACTCTGCTCTGATACCAATTGTTGGAAATACAATAATGGGAAAGCAAGATACTGAGAGGGGGGGTGAATTAGATCTTCAAAATTAAACACTTAAAACAAACTGATCCACATTCATACATAAATTAATTTAATGTAATCTCAGATAACATCCACACCATGAAAAAAATAACACAATAAATTGGTAACCCAGAAACCCAGATAGGTAAAACTGGGGTGGGGATGATGCCCACAAAAGTCTCCACTATTGCAGTAATAAAGTGTACCTATTAAGGTTACAATGTTTGATTACAAAATGTAATCTACCCTGTTAGAGGTCTACTCTATTAAAAGATTCAGATCATTACAATCTACCTTTTTAAGGATTTAAAATTACAATGAAGTAAGCACTCTGTTAAGAGATAAATAAAGGCCTGCTAAAACCACTATGTTAAGAGATTTTCACCTGATACAATGATTAAAAATTCTCAAGTATTGATCCTTCAATATGCACTATGATGCTGATGACAGATCTCCTCTTTTTAGTATCTCTTCTGATCTTATAATCTGATATATCTTTACTCTGATGTTCACTGTGTTATGCTCTGCTTGATCTCTACTTCTAAACAAAATAACCCTCTGTGCATTTCACTTCAAAATGTAGTCACTTAAACAATTACTCTTCTGCCTCTTGCACACACACAAAATAGGGTTTCAAAGAAATCTTATATATCTGTATAGATCTGACAGTGAGATCTAGATCAACGATCAAGATCCAATACCCATACCATGATGGTATTAAAATTAATGCTTACAATGAGTCATGCATAGGATAAAATAATTAAATGCATAATTAACTCTATATAAGAATATTAAATGCATACATTAGTCAGCCCAAAAAGCTTATACAAGTCAGCCGCATCACTTAACCTTGAAGTTTGTATCATTCCTGACAAGTATACAAAAAATGTTCTACTTAGCACTTGACTGTCTATCACTTGGCACTTAACATCCCTATATCCTTCTCAGCTTGATAATGTAACTCGGCTTGGAAATTTAACTAGGCAAACTTAAAACTACTCAGCAATGTTGCTCAGCCTTGCATAGTTTTAGCTCAGCCACAGTGATAGCCAACTAAAACTACCTAATGAAATGACTAAGTTTTGGGCATTAATCATCAAAAGAACTTAGAGATTAACACAATGCTACTATCATGAGTCAACCTTTTTGGTAATCTGTTAGGATATACCTTAATTATAAAAGAGTGTTAAGTCCTACTCTGTTAAGAGACTTAATGCTTCAATGGTTAAACTGAAACACAATGACCTATTTCTAATGCAACTTCGAATTGCATATATTCAGATCTATTTACGTAAAATACCTCTCTGATCAATGTATCAATTTAGTTCCTTTGTACTTAACTCTTTCTGCTCTGTGATGATGTGCTTTACTGTGTGTCGGTGTCTGCAGAATTCTTTAGCTCTCCCTTAGCTTGATTGCTCAGGACTGCATGAAGTTTAACCTTCACCAGTTTCTCTTCAGCATCTTCTTTCAATTCAATCCCCTGTGTATCTGATTGCTTACAGAAATGAATTATGCTTGTCTCTTATATAGACATGATATTCCTTAATTCTTGATTCTTGATTCTTGATTGTTGGCATGAAAAACAATCTAGCCAAATTGATTTACAACTTTAACTCCTAATTTATCTTGTAGTTATCTTCTTGCTAGTTGTATAAATCATCTTTAAATTACTTACTTTACTTTGGTCAAATAAAACAACTAGTTAAGTCTATCTTTAAGCTCTGTTAGCTAGATATTTTGTCATTTTCTGATCTCTCTATTCTGTCGGTCAATTCTGCAGTTCGTCACCGGTGACAACTGTCAGTTCCGTTAGTGCAACTTTAGTTAGCTTTGGGATCTTCATCCGTCGGGAATCATTGGATCTTTCTCGTTAGGCAACACTATTTTTAGCTTGTCGGACATCCTATGATTCTGCTTCATCGGGCAACACTGTCTTCTACTCGTCAGGCATCACTGTGACTTTATTTCTGTCTTTACCGATGGTGTGCACTCCGCTGGTGTAGTTTGTCACTTGGTGAATACTTGACTTTTATGCATTGTTGAAAGCATAACCTTTGTTCCATTGATTCTTTGAAGTCTTTGGCATTATGTATATGACCATATAGATGATATCAAGTTGACATCAATGAAAATGCAAACCATTAACTGATTTAATATCTTGCATCATCTTCAACTTAACATTATCAAACATTCAATCAGTTACATGTCATCAGTCTTAAGGGGAGGTATCAAAGAACACACATCAACACATAAATCTATAAAAACATACATAAAATCTATACAATAAACTCATCAAACCATTAAAATATAATTAACTAATCTATCCAATTTTTCATATAAGTAATTTAAAAGGGGATGTCTTAAGGGGTGGGTATAAAACATACACATCAAAACATAAATCTATAACAACATACATAAAAGCTATATAATAAACTCATTGAACCATTATAATAAAATTAACTAATCTATTCAATTTTTCATGTAAGTAATTTAAAAGAGGATGTCTTAAGGGTAGGTATCAAAGAATACACATCAACACATAAATCTATAACAACATACATAAAAGCTATATAATAAACTCATTGAACCATTAAAATACAATTAACAAATTCATTCAAATTTTCATGTAAGTAATTTAAAGTAATTTAAAAGGGGATTTCTTAAGGGAAGGTATCAAAGCATACACATCAACACATAAATCTATAAAAAAACATACATAGAAAATATATAGTAAAATCATTTAACCATTAAACTACAATTAACTAATCTATTCAATTTGTCTTGTAAGTAATTTAAAGTAATTTAAAAGGGGATGTCTTTAGGGGAGGTATCAAAGCATACACATCAACACATAAATCTATAATAACATACATAAAAGCTATATAATAAACTCATTGAACCATTAAAATATAATTAACTAATCTATTAAAATTGTCATGTAAGTAATTTAAAGTAGTTTAAAAGGGGGGGTATCAAAGCATACACATCAACACATAAATATATAACAACATATATAAAAAATATATAATAAACTCATTGTATTATTAAAATGCAATTAATGAATCTATTCAATTTGTCATGTAAGTAATTTAAAGTAATTTAAAAGGGGGTGTCTTAAGGGGATGTCTTAATGGGAGGTATCAAAGCATACACATCAACATATAAATCTATAAAAACATACATAAAATATATATAGTAAACTCATTGAACCATTACAATACATTAAAGCTACATATAAGAATTTTGTAAACACACTGGAGATCATGAAAAGACATGCAATAGAAAAGTTACAATACCAGATAATTTATGGAACATACTGGAGATCATGAAAAGACATGCAATAGAGGAAGACATGAGGATTAGAGAAGAAAAATTGGATACTCTTCTCCTTGTATGCTCACATGATGAGAAGGCTATTCTATTAGATCTAGTGAAACCTCATCTTAGAACCAAGACAAGGACTTTACAGATTATGAACAAAGAGTATGAGCATATAGGTAAAGAGACTGGAAAGGCATTTACACAAGTATTTATGGATAGACACATGCATCCATCAATGGTGCCTACTACAAAGGTAACTCCAGCTCCTCCCAAATAGGTTATAGAACCAGTGATTCAGAAAGCACCTATAACAGGTCCACAGGTTTCAGCGCCCATAGTGACAATAACTTCTGATATAGATAAAGACTCAGAAGATACTATAGTGGTTGATAATATCAAGATATCCATGACATCATCTGAAAAAGACATGGACAAAGTTGATAAAGCATTTGTAAGCACTGGAGAAATGTGTACTGATGATACATCTGCACAACAAGATGAAGTTCCCTCCAATGATCCAATTGACTTGAATGAAGAAAAAGGTGATGAGGCACCAATAAAAGAGATACCATTAAATATTGAATGCATGGATACTAGTTAGAATACTATATTCTCACCATCCACTCAACCATCTACTTCATTGTTTTCAAGGTTAACTCCTGATTCAGCAAGTCTGGATGCATGGGGAGAAGAAGACCTAATCAAGATCAACATTCTTGCTATGGAAAAAGAAAAAGAGAAATAAGTGATGAGGAACCCTCACTTTTTGGAATCAGCGAACATATTGAATGACTTAGTTCTTGTAGACAAGAAAGTAGCCAAATTTTAATCAGTTGAAGATGTGGACAGCATTCTAACAAACTTTAAATCACATTTTACAAGTCTAGTAGACTCTGCTACTAGAATTGCAGAAAATGAATACAAAAAGGAGAGATTGAATGAATTGGTAAATAATTTTACCTTAGACCTAAAATATTTAAAGATTGGGCAATCCATATTGAAAGAATTGGTAGCTAAGGGAAAGAAAGTTATAGCCAACTGCATGGACAGAGTGAAGTTCACCTCTGAGCACATTAAAAAGATAGAAGAGGCAGAAATCATGGTGGAAAACATCAAAAAAACATTTGAGACTTCCATGCAAGACATGAACATATGCAATAATGTCTATCAAGGTCAGTTAGACAAGATTGAGAAGGCTAAGTTGGAAATCAGCAAGATAAGAGTTTGACAAACTCAGTTGAGAAATGTACTTGTGCCATCTCTAGCAGTCCTAAATGAGAACATCAAACATATTGATGCCACCATTGTGACATATGACCAAGGTGCTTGCATGGATCTGATGAAGATGGAGAAACTGACATATGCCCTATGCGCGCATCTTCAGACAGTAGATGCAATGAAAGTATTCTGGTGGAAAGAGATCCAATCTCTTCAAATTGTGTACCCTGAAGTTTACATGGCATAAGTATGTAGAAGACTTACAAGTTTTTGTACACCTTTGTCATTAATGTCAAAGGGGGAGTAATATAGAATGTGTATATATGAGAAGCAGTATATGTATATATCAATAAGATGTTATGATATACAGTTATTTTTTGTGTTAAGTCATTTTGAGAAACTTGGCCACATTCCTTTGTTGCCATAAATGACAAAGGGGGAGATTTTTGGCAAGTTGACTTCCTAAGGATGCATGACTCATTGTGTGTTTTCATCATGCCAACAAAGTCATACTAAGTTTCTGTTAAAGATAACTCAGAAGGAAAAATGACTAAGTATGGAAACAGGGCAGACAGAGATATTCAGCGATCAGCACATCAGCGCACGTTCAAGAGATCAAGTCAGAATATGTGTGTTCATATATATGTTCTATGAAATGTGTACATACTACATCTAGACATGCATAGTATAGAATGATAGTATGGAGATGTTACAAACAGATCAGTAGACCAGCAGTCCAAAAGACAGAGCATGGAAGCTGACTAGTGTTTCGATCAGCGTGAATTATTTTGTTATGTAATGGCTAAGCGCCTTTGATTATATGTTTTTAATAATGTAATTAGCATTTTTGTAAACACGCTTGAGCCAACTTGTTTGGAAGCATTGTGTATTTTGTTTTAGGGCTAACTAGAGTCTTGTTTTGGTTCGCACCTATTTGAATATGAACATATAAGTATGTAATGTAAAGTTATGTTACAAGCGTTGATAATTATGTAAGAGGAAGATATAGAAGAGAAGTATGATGAAGTCAGTATATGATATAGCTCTAAAAGAGAGTAAGAGAATTCACGCATACATGAAAATGATCAGACAACAGTGTCATCACAGCAGTTCACTTTTGATATAGTGTATATCAACTTTCAAAAGGTTGTAGCCTTCATCCAATTGGGTAATGACCCTAGGTAGTGAGCCATATACCTTTAACAGGGTTTTTTAAAAGACTCCTAATAGGGTTAGACCTTTAACCAGGTCATTGTACTCATATTGTAAAGACTGCTTCTAATAGGGGAAAGGAACTTTAACAGGTTCATTATACTAGTACAATATTTATGGGTACTAATTCCCACCGGGGTTTTCCTCTGATCAAGGTTTCCCTGTAATCATATCATGTGTTATGAATTCTTATGTTAAGCTTCATTCAATGTATATTTTATTTATGTTTAAGTTGTTGAAAAGTAATAAATAGACAAACACTGATTCACCCCCCCCCCTCTCAGTGTTTCTAACACTCTACCACTCTTCTCCTTGATATAATTTATCAAGGATACACATATCTAGTTTCTCCCACCATTGATTGGTTCAATCCAATCCAATAAGTAAGCTTTCTTGCTATTGTTTTGCACAAGCCACTAACTAGAATACCTTTGCACTCGCCTAGGGCTTGATGGAAAAAAAAATTTACCCTACATAAAAGGACTCCACAGACCATATCTACACTATATAAAAGGTCCACTACTTGATTTTAAGTGGCCATAGTTTTCTAACTATGGGAATTCATGTGGGGTACATTTTTACATGACTAGCTCAAAACTAGACAGCGAACCAGAGAAATAGAAAGAATTTACAAAATGCTAACCAGAAATACTAAAAAAACAAAATCAATACAATAGAGGGTAACTACATAGCACAAAAAAAGGTCTCAATGTATTAATTTTATCCTTTCAATCCATTAACTAACTGGATCAAGGCTCTGTTACAAAAACACAGTCAAAATCTTGCTTTCCAATGCTCAATCTATACACTAACATAACCAACCCTTAGATTAGGGTTTGTTTTACCTTATATAGGTTATACCTTCTTGTTTAGGCCCTAAGGTCAGGATTTGGGCACCATTAAATCCCTTTCCTATTTTTTAGGAAATATTGTCATGACAACTTTGCAAAGTTGCAAAGTTGTCATGAGCAACTTTTACATCTTTTGCTCTTTTGACAAACCACTATCCTCAATGGTTCTATTTGACTCCAAACAATTACATAAGACCTTAAAACACCTAAAAAAAATAAAAACACAAGTGCCACTCTATTTTGGATTTTTGGTCAACCTTTGACCATTTTTTTGACTTTCTAGGACTTAAACCCTTAGATCCTAATTGATCACACCAAACACTAAACTCTAAACATTCTTAACTCTAGACACACACCAAAAAAACCTTGGGGATTTATATTTAGTCCTTAATACCTTGGTGGTTGGATAAACCAACCTACAAGACAAAATGATTTAAATATCTTCATAAGACCTTAAGGTGCTCCTACACCAGTCCGGTACTCATCAATTGATGTAAACTTCTAATGCCAACAATCCTTCAAAAATTGTAAGGATTAGATCGGTCTATATCTGTTAAAAATATGAAATGAAAGTTGTACATTTTTAGATCAACAATTATGCTAACATTGATGAAAACAAAATTAAATTTTAATTTAGAATTTTCCTACAAACTATAAATTACCTTTCACTTCCCAAAAATAACATTTGTTGTATTTGGTGTCCCAAATAGAAAAATGATTTTGACACCATTCAACAATTTTCTTTGAATTCTCTATCATGTTACCTATAAATTTTTGAACTATTAGTTTAAAGAAAATACATCTAAGTTTAAATTATACTATTTGAAATATATAGATATATATATTTAACTACTGTTCACACCATTTGTACCTACAGGTTCATGTTGGCAAAGTGCACACTTCACACATGCTCCTACTACATCATGCTCTCATTTTCCATGTCCACTTTCAAAGAAGTTCCAAAGAAACTTAACATTGCATCTAGCATGTTGCATAGCTTACCAATTAAAGGCTTTTGCATATTTAAATTGTCCTATAAGATTAAGTTGTTGTATGCAAGATTATGATCACACAATAATCTAACAAGTAATCAATGAGAATTTGAAAATGAATTGAAGTGCATACACTTACCTGTACAACTATTAAACCAAATCTAGTGTTGTGAAGCTTTTATCCTATGATTCACAATATCTTCAAAATACATTGCAAAACAATGAGCCACATAGCTCCTATCATGAACCTTATCAGTGCTGATATATAAATGAACCTCCTTGATGATATTGCATTCATCTAGACTGGTACTTTCTACCTGATCCAAATCAAATTGTGCGTGTCTATAGGTCACTTGCACAAATTTTGCAACTTGCTCAGAATGATTATATTGAGCTTGAAGCTTTGATGTAAGGGAGAATGTATAGTTCTCTGAGAAATCTACAACTGAAAGAATACAACTAGGTGGAAAACAATTTTTGGAATCATTAAATTGTTTAGCTTGCCATCGTGGACCATGAAAATGCTGGATATGTGGATAAATTATAGTACAGAACCTAGTCATAAACTCAAGGTAGTCCAATTCACTCTCCTTCAATATAATTTTTTTGGATTCATCTCCAGGCTTAGTTCGATATGTCTCATATTAAAATCTCTTCGACAAAATTGGCGGTGCAACATTAATATTCTCAATTTACAAGGGAAATTTATGTAAATCTCCACAATCACTACATGCACTCTTTATACATTGTACTTTGAACTCATCTGAATCTTCTAATTTCTCACACAAAATAGACTTCATAAATTGTGTCATACTTCTAGGGATGACCATATCAGAATTAAGTACTGCCATAAAATCTTTATATGATTGCAAATATATATGAAACTCAAAATGATTTCGGCAACAAAAAGTTTCACGTACCTTATTTATGTGTACAAAGCAAGGGAGAAACCTCTGAAACATTCTTTGACATATTTTCACCTCTGAAATTTCTTTCTTGAATGTTTTAAACAATTCACTTTGTGTTGTATCTATAAAATGTTTTGGATGTGTAGTTTTTATACCGGTCTCTTCATCTTTCATTAGTATAGTATCCCTTCTATTAGAAGAAACACGGGAGTGAGCGGTCCAATATTCAATGGCTTGTCTTTTTACATCTTCAAAATTTTTTTTGTCTTTCTGAGGAAGTCTACAAATATTAACCCATTTCTTTCGAATATAGTCATCTAAAATATTTCTCTTCTTGATATATCTTTGAAGATTTCTTCTAGATACATTAAATAAATCAAAAATTGCACGTTCTTGTTTTCTTTGTGTCAACCTCCTACTAGATAAAGTAGTCATAAATGCTCTACGTGAATCACATAAATCGCCTCCTTGACTTGAGTTGTTAATATAATTCAATGCATGTTGCAGATTTTCAACTATTGTTTGATTTACATTGTCTCCTGAGTTTTTCTTGTTATCAACACCTAACAAATCCAAACATGGGTCATTTCTTTTTTCTTGATTAACCTAGAAAATAATTGTGATTTTCCAATCAGACTTTTATTTTGAAAATATTCATCCCAAATATTTTTGCATTGTTTTTAATTGTGCTTTCAAGTACCAATTCATCAGATGAAAATTGACTGAAAAATGAATCTTCATCCATCTCCATCAAATTGCCTATGTAAAAAGATATATTTCCACCAATTTGTTCCTGTAATTGAATTGGATCCTCTTAGACTTCAATAGATTCGTCTTTATTACGTTTTGTATGACCTTTCATTTTGTCATCCCTTACTCGATCATATTTTCTTATTTTGTTCCTTTTATTCCCCATTGCACAATTTTTTCAAATTGAGAGCTTTGATTAACCTGCATACACAAAATCATATACTCTTGATAAAAAAATCAAAAATAATATTGATAAGTTCATAATATAATATTGAAAAATGCTTTAAATAAAAACACAAAAAAAATCTCAAAAAACTAAAAAAAGAAATAAACTTGCAAATAATACAAACCTCCTTGATAATCTTAATTCGTAGTTGCCCTTTAACACTGAAAATACACCTTTAAAACAATTAAAAAAATGTTTTCTAAGACACAATAATTGATAATTGTTTTTTTTTTGTTAAAAAAAGCATTTATATATGAGCTTTGAGGGTCGTGGTCATCCATGCGACTATGTTTGGTCAGCCATAGATTCGGCCGAACTACTTCTAGCTAAACCGGTTTTGGCCGGACCTGTTTCGGCCGAAACTACTTATGTTGCATCCCATGTGGCAACCAAATAATAAAAAAATGGGAAAATTAGAAACACATGACTTCTAGGGCTTAATTGTCCATCTAAACTCAATTTTTTTTAAAATCTAAAAATACCCTTTTGTAGAGCTCGGAGTCTAGATTATGGTCGTATAATTTTTATAGTCTTTTGATTATATATATACTATAAGATGAAAAAACTCCAAGTAGGTATTTTAACATTGAAGAACATACTCATTCTAAAAAAGAAAAAAATAGCAACTCATGTCGGAAAATTTAAAACTTATATTTAACACTAGAGGAGAGAGTCCTCTTCAAGAATATATAATTTGTTTTGTATTTGGTGTAGATTTTCTTAGGAAAATTAGGCGAGAGACAAAATTTGTTAATTTTGGGTAACTCCGACTTTGAATAGTTATAATAGACAAAATATATACCAAAAACCAATCTCTCTATTTTTTTGAACTAGATGTACATGTCATCTAAAACATATTCTGAAATCAGAGGACAAAATATTATTTACATATATTTGTTGGTGGCAACTAGACCCTAAATTTTCAGCAATTAAAAAATGGGTTTCATAAATTAAAAAACTATATTAATTCTTATTCAAAAAAAATTAAAAATTTTAGGCATAAACTAGATCCAATTTTACACATTTCATTAGTTTACATCATTTTCAAATTCTAAACACAAATGTCACTTTTATGTCATTAAAGTTTAATAGTTTTGCATATTGTGTTCCTCTTCCTTTGTAAAAGTGTTACACAGGTTTGTACTTTTTCCCAATATTGGATATCTAATATTTTCTGATATCCGATTTTCTTTACTAACATCTAAAAGTAAAAATTGATTCTTTGGGTCCCTTAGTCTGAGAACCACATTTTTTGCAGAGAATATCACAGGATTGCAGTTGTGGAAGGCAAAAAATTACTTTTTTCACCCTTTTTGTTTGAATTTCTCTATTATCAAAGGTTTTCTCATAACCTTTTTGGTCTCACCATGAGGATTAGTAGTCATTGAAAGCATAAATGGAAGAGGAAACTCACAAATGAAGAGATTGAAGTGTATAGATAAATGGAAAGGGTTTCCCATCGGAACAAGAGAAAAGGTATGTTAAATATTCATGAAAATGTGGGTATAGGCCCACCCTTAAATGTGGTTTCAAGTGAAGAAGAACATGAATTTGAAATGATTTATGACAATAATATTGAAAATGAGATTGTAGGGATTGAAGATGAAAATGTAGGTTTTGAAAATGAACATGTAGATGTGGACAATGGAAGTGTGGACATTGACAATGACAATCTAGTGATTGAAAATGAAGGAATTAACAATGATAATGGTGAACAAGAACCAAATCAATGTTACAAATCTCCAAATTATATGAGAAATGAAGTCCCTTGTGAGGAAGAAAGACAAACTTCAAATTTGAGACCTTCAAGAACAAAAACATGATTACTTGAAATTGATGAGAATATACTGAGCAATTTTGATGGCAAGATATCAGAAAGAACCATTCGGTTGTGGGTTTCAAAAGACATTTATAATTTTTTTAGCCATAAGACAGTGGTTGAGCAATGTCAAATTTTTGTGCAGTTTTTAAAGATGTAGAAGATGAGACCTATACTAGTTAAATTATAGATTTGTGTGAACAAGAAAAAGGAGAGAAATATTGTTATTGTGAGAAATCTTTTTAGTTCTCTCAATTCCATTGGGAAGAATACCAAGGAAAAATAAGAGAGATTCAGTAGGAGGGTTATTATAACCTCCTTAGCAGGTCATCATTTGAGAAAGGCCCATTTGATGAGACAAACTTGTGTTTACTTGAACCGAAATCATAAAAATTTGGATAGAGAACTTGCAAGAAGAGAAAGAATTGATGATCCTCTTCAAAATGATACATGGGATTATTGTGGGAGACTTCCATGTTGTGATAAGAAGCTTACCGATGGTGTGAAGGCTCAAATTAAACTATTTTGGCAATCTAACTCAAGAGTGTCACAAAATGTGAAAGATGTCTTGAAGTTGAGAATTGGCATTCGAGACCATACCCCGCATCCAAAACATTATTTGGAGGTGAGTCAAACAATGTTGTTCAAAAAAAATTGCGAGACACATCCAACATTGCAAATATCAAAAAGAGATTTTGAAGCATTCAAGCCTTTTTTGTGTGCCTCTTAAGATTTGAAATACTTTTTATTGCAAATATCATGTGGAGTTTTCAATGCACAATGAATTTTTATGATCCATTCATTTTACTTTTCATACTAGTGGAATGTTGGAGGAGTTTGGTGCAAGTGCTCTTCCAAAATCATCAAGAGACTTGCTAGATCATTTTTTATGTCCTAGAGATGATGGATGTTTCTTTTATAGACAAGATTTATTAAATGACAAGTGCTCAAAGTGTGGTGGGATAGTGAAGTTTGTTTCATGTTTTCTTGAGGGTTGTGAGCATGAATTTGGAAAGACAATTATGAGTTGGTTACAAAAGAATGCAATTTAGCTGATTTTATTTCAGATTTCAAGAAGAATCTTTTTTACAAGTATTCAAGGCATAGTCACATGTCTCAGTGGTTGGATCATCAATTCAGGAATTGTAAGGATGCTTTCCCTATTGGCACTATTATCATTGAATTTACAAAGAACTATATATTGCAGCCCCAAAATGAGTTGCAAGCTTAATATTACAATTCTATTTAGGTTGCTATTTTTGTGCACATAACATATAGACATTCCCCTAATAGTAGAGAAGATGACCAAAAGATAATTAGAGAATACCATTTTTATATGAGTGATGATAAATCTAACTCTCATGATTATGTCCAACATTGCTTTGAAAATTATTTTGAGTGGGTGTGAGAAAATGATATTTCTATGGATAGACATCTCATTTGGTCATATAATTGTACAAGTCAATTAAAAAATCTTATATATTTTATTGGTTATGTATAATTCATGTAGAGAGAGGTGTACCTCATATTTGGAGTTTTTTTGAGGTTGGTCATGGAAAAGGGGAGCATGATGGAGTGGGCACATGTGTAAAGAGAAATTGAGTTAAGGAGAAATTGTAGATTTCATGTGCAGAATTCCTTGATGCTCATTCTGTTGTTGATTGGTGTACTTCATCATTCTCACATGGGGACTCTTGATTCAATGGTTCTTTTGCTTGGTTGAGTTGGGCATAATTGGAGATAGGTTGGATTATCAAACCATGAAATATTCTTCAAAAATGCATTCATTTTGAAGCTCATATGCTAGTACATGGACCATTTGGACATGAGAGTTCTCTTGTTTATGTCTGAGGTGTCTTTAGTGTGATTGGGATTGGTGTGAGTCAAGTGAGTGGGTCGATATGTGGGTTACACATTATCTAACTCCTTTATTTGTCACACTCTTGGTAATAAATGATGACATGGATTGTTCACTTGAATATGACCATCTTTCAGATCTTCTATATCCAGGACATGTTTTTGCATTGGTTGCATGATAGGAGAATGATGAGATATCAGATTACTAGTTAGCATGTTGTGTACGAGGAAAGTAGAAACTTGCACAACCGAAGATAGATGATGATATGTTCCATATCCAAGAGGATCAAATGTTGTTTTGAAAACATGGTTTCACACATACATGATTAGAAATAATGGTATTCCTATGTTTGAAGACTACAAGAAGCACAAAACTATTCTCATGTATTCACACCTTGATAAAGCACCCAATGTTAAGTTGTTGAAAGATCAAGGAAACCCAAAGAAAAAGGAACTTTGGACAATTATTAATGTTGATCATGAAGCAATTTTTAATACCCTCAAGCAGAGAGATAACCCTTCAGGCACACTTTAGTAGGTAAGTTCATATCACTGCAAGGTTTTCCATCTTCATCATAGTTATGTTCAATACATTCTTTGTAGTTTTCTTCTTTATTTTTTTGATCCAATAAACTTGGTTTTGCATGTGGATTGTAAGTGTTGTTAGATACATATATGATAGATATAGAAGATTGAGGTGTGCATTTGATTAGCCCATCTTTTAGGATGGTAAACTTCACTATGCATTGGCTAGTCATGTTCTTTGGTTCATTTAGTTACTTATACATTCATAATTTTTTGTCAACCTATAAAAAAAAAAATTATTGTGTCTTGATCCGAATACAGGGATTGGAATGTAGATGTCATTGAGTACCATGTGTTAAAATTATACACTTTAGGAATGGAAATGAAACTTAAAATTTTGATATATATAGTTTTGTATCTAAGATTTTGAATTATTCTATATCTCAGACTTTTGATAACATTGATATATTTATTGATAATATTTTCTATCAATGATATACAATTAATTTGTACGAGAGGTGGTGTGTACAATCACACTTGTATAATGATGAAATACATGCAATAATGAAAATATTTGACAAAGAATTCATAACTTTGTGGTGTTCATATTTCTTCAATTAAAATACTTAATCCCACTTATTTTTGAATCTCATTGAGAATAAATTAATAAATAATTAACTCCTAATGTCATAAAACTGAAAATGATTTGAATTTGAGATTTTGTTTCTGAAAGTATTCCAAAAACACATAAACAAGTACCTTTGTAATGGGCTACAAAGTCAAACATACAACCATAATAAAATCCATATGGACAAAAAACTGAATTAGTAATCTTTCAATATGTCAATTCCTTGCATTAATAAATATACTTAAATTGTTCATTAATTTGACACGTACTGACCCTAGAGGTTAATAGTGCCAAAGATATGAAAAACTATCTTACTAAGTAGATGGGGTGAAACCATCATATATATTGTCAATTTGGATCCTAGGGAACATGATCCAGTAGCCCAAACTATCATATTAGGGTTCTAGAGGGTAGTTTCTTCTTAAAGGGGTCCTAAATCTTGTAGCCCTTATCAGAGGGGTTTTTGACTACAACTTCAAACAAACACATGTTTTGATTTCTATTTTCACTATTTTGGATAGCCTTAATAGAAAACATAAAAAAACTTAAAGCATTAGGTTTTATCATGAAATCTATAGTACTTACCCTAAGATTCTTTAATAGGCCTAGTAGACCTAATTGGACACATTTACAAAGGAAGTGCTCTAATTATGTAGTCCATAATCCTCTCACCTATACACATGGTTAGGATAGGTTTAGAAAATTCCAAATCCAAGCCCTAAAGCCTTAATTCCACCCCAAATTGCTCTATCCCTTTAATCTTCTCGACTGTGCATAGGTAGCCACATAGAGATGTCTACCTAGATTTGGTCAAAATCCTTCAAGGCATAGTTTGACCTAAAAATCACTTCCATAATAATAAAATAAACATGAAAAATTCTCATCTCACCAAGAATTATATTTTTATGATGGTGGCAAGATGATAAATTGACATTTCTTTGAGAAACCCTAGGTTGCTTAAGGTTTGGTACCCCTACTAAGAGAAAAATAGATAAATCAAGAAAAACAACTCCTCAGGAGCCCAAACTAGTTGAAAATGAAATCCATTTCCAATCCTCAACTTCTCCAATTGGTCTCAAGCCCTCATTCATCTGTATGGATCCGTACAATTGCAAATACTCATAGAATTACAGGAAAAATTCATCCATATAGAACACTTTTTCTAGTTACTCTTCCAAATATTCCAAAGGTCCTTGGAAATTAATTATATGATAAAAGAGTACTATTTGGGGCAGCACTTGTACCAATAGGACAAGTCTTGAAACCTTGGACAACTCCTCTAACTTAGGAAACCTCACTTTGGTTTGGAAGGGCTAATTGGGACACTTAATCAAGGAAGTACCCTTCAAACTTTGAACTCCACCAATATAACACCTGGAACACCTTGGGGCACATGAGAGAACATCATTTATTTATTTTTGGGTGAATCAATACCCTTAAAAATTAAAACAAATATTTGTAATCAAATATTATGTTATAACTGAATCAGTAGATTGCATTCATCAAAAATACAATGTCACTCCTGAAATGTAAATGCATGTAATGTAAACAATAAACATACCTCAAATTTAAGTACACATGACACTGGTATTTTGGTATCATAGAAAACCCATGTTAGAAGGTAAAATTTGCGGTGGGGATGAGACCCACAAAACTTCACTACTACACTAAATAAAGTAGCCTATTAAAGCTTACAAATAATAATCACTTTTGGTGACCTTACCCTATTAGGAGTAACAATAAGATCGATTAGATCTGCCTCTTGGGAGGATTTAGCAACACAATGTATGTGTGCACTCTGTTAAGAGATTTATATAAAGACAGTTAAGTATACTCTGTTAGGATATTTTAGGATTTTTACAATTGTCAAAGAGTAACAAAATTGTGTGATATGAACAAATTAAAATCTGTGTATTGTGGATATAGATCCTTTAAGTGCATATAAATCTATCACCTTACTTTGAATGATAATACCTTCTTCTCTGCTCAGTATCCTTGCCTTTGTTCTGAAAACTAAATAATTGTAATGTAGTCCTTGTCCTAAAACCCTTGTCTAATCTCTGACGTCTGTAATATGGCAGCTACTTGATCATTACTTGATCCACATACATTACAAAATGACATCGTAACACATAGACACACACACACAAATATATATATATATATATATATATATCAAACTTCTTGACCTAATTAGGGTTTTACAATATCTTACAAAACCTAAGATTAAGGGTGTACAAAAATTACCTTGATCATCTAAACATAGGAGATATAAACAATTAATGTTGTGAGTCTCTTCTTAATGTTCTCCTTGATCATTGTAAATCGTTATCTAGCTCGGAAAATAGTTGTTACCTAGATTGATGTACCATTAAAAACTTTTATGTGACCACTGGTTCACTCAGTAAATACTATCTCTCGGTGCTTGGTGTTCTTTGTGTATTTCGGTGTAAACTGTGTGCTCAGTGTATACTACTTCTCGGTAAATTATGTTTGCTTGGTGATCATTACACTCGATTAACTCTGCGTGTGATCAGTCCACTTAGTTAACTCTATACTTAGGTGATCATACCGACTAATCTATCTGTGACCCTGTTACCGACTATCCATTTCAATGCCTAAATACTAATGACAACCTTCAAAACTCATTTGAAGTAACATTCTTCCTCTTTGGCAATAGTATCAAAAAATTGTATATGTAGATGTAGTATACATACAACAAATTATACATAGTGACTCCCCCTTTGTACATGCTCGGTATATGCATATGTTTCCCCCTTATTATACAGGTATACATATGTTTTCCCCATTTTTTTAAATTAATGTTAAAAAGAGTAAACTTACAACTTGTCAAAAATGTTAGGATGGGCCTTCTGGAGATTTTCCATTAACTTCTCCCATTCCTCCTTTAGATGCTCAAGGTTCAAAATCTCTAGGTTCAGTTGAGCATGCATATCATATATGTTCTTGGAAACTGATAGCTCTGTGGTGGTAGTCAATATCTTTGCCAGTGTCACATGCTTTTGCATCATAACTAAATGCAGTAGTAACATAGCCTATAGGTTTGTTACCTATTCTCTGATTTTGTCTTCTTCCTTCATCAGATCAAGTCTCAACTGTTGTGTTTGTAGAACCTTGGTATAATGCATCAGTAATGCATATTTCTTGGTTAAAATATAGTTAGGACTATATTTTAGATTTTCATCTAATTGCTTCATTTGTTTACTAAGCTCGATAGTGAAGTGATCTAATGAGCATAACTTCTATAGAATTGTAAGGGCTTCAATTATAAAATTTTCTAAACTGGTTACAAATTCTGACTGAGTTACCTTGTTTATTGCCACTTCTTGGTTGATCTTCTCAATAACCTTGTACTGAATCTTCTTTTCTTCTCTTTCTTCTAACTTTTTCTCAACAACAATGTCTGGACTGTTTATTACCTCTGTGAGCAGTTCAAGTTGATCAATGATGGGGGTTGATTCATCGATAATTATTTTAGTAACAACTTGCAGTAGAATCTCCTTTGCAGCCTCTAGCACCTATGTATTTTTATTTTCTTGCCTCAGCTTATCTTGTGCTACTTTTTGGGTGCATAACTCACACAATTTTCTAAGTGATTCAAGATCAAGCGTCTTAGGATCACAGTCAGGAATGTCTATAATTTCATCTAAGTAACTTCTTCCTTTCTCCCTTTCTTCTTCTTCGTCCCTTGTATAGTTGATGAAGGAGATAGATTTAGTGACAGTTGAGCCTTTTTCCCAGTTTCTTTCTTTCGTGGCTTGGTGGGTGTGATTCCTTGAGAAGGTGCCTTGGTAGCTAACCTGGTGTCAGTGGTAGGATTGCCTACTATCTTTTCTTCTTTACCTTGACCTTTTTCTATAGCATTAGTGGTTTCTTGAGGTGCATCACCTTTTTTTGTTTCTCCACTATGCTCGGTCTCTTTACCTTGTGTATCACCCTTGTCTTTAGTTGTTTTTGTGACCTTCTCGCATGTCAGCTTTTGTGATTCATTCTTAGTGTCAACAACCTATACCAGAATGGGAAGATTACCTAGTACCATTTCTTGGGCAATCTTTGTTGTATCGGTTTCATCTAATGTCTTGGTAGCTCTGATTATCATGTCATCTTCTTTTTCCTTATCATCAAGATCACCTTCAGTTATGTCATTTATTGTGATCTCTAGATGACCTAGATTAGTCAACAGTTTAGAAATTTCATACAATACTTGATCAACTAATGCATCATCAATATTTATTAGTTTTATTCTTGGGCAATGTCCCTCGGTATCGACTGTAGATGCAATTTCCTTTGTTTCCTCAATTTCGTGAGTTAGATTCAGCAGATTTTTCTAAATATTGGTGCTCTCTTCATTAAATTCCTTCAAATTCCCTTGAAGTATATTCAGTGTTCATACTTTCTTAGGGAGATTCTTGGCATAGTGTTTCATTATATCATCAATTTTTTCTACTATGCAACCAGGCTTAAGTAGAGTGAGAGCTTCCTCTCTCATATGTTTCTTGGTGTTGAGTACATAAGTCCATCGAGTTGATATTTTGTCATATAATTATGATGGAATGTAAGTATAAATTCAACATGGACTTGTTTTAAATTGGTCATCATACCTATGATAGCTTCTTCAAATTTATCCTTATTCTCGGTAGTTAGATCTGCATAAGCGTGTATCTTAGGATGTCCTAACATTTTGGTTATCCTGATTGCTTCTGCAATTTCATTAATAGTCTTCAGTCCTTTGTTCTACACAACCTTAAATTGATCATTATTTTCATCAAAATCATCCTTGTCATCCTTATTCCTTACATACTTCTTTCTATGTCTCAGTGCTATGGTCTTCAGTTTCCTTGTCTAATAAGTGTATTTTCGTGATGGCCTAGTAATCTTTGCAACTCCTTGCTTCAAAGGTGGTGAATCTGTTGTCACTGATTGTGATCTTGTCCTTGGTGGAGACTCGGTATTTATGCCTTTGCCCTTTTTGGCCTTATGTGCCTCTACTTGTGCTTCATCAAACTTGGTGGTATCAGAATCTTGTTCTAGTTATTTATCTTTCTCGACTAAAGTCTGCTCCTCAGTATCATCAAATGACTTATCTAGTTCTTCATCAGTGATAGAAAATTTGGGTTTTAGGGTCTTAACAATCTTGCTCTTCTTCCTACCCATATTTTCAACTTGTTTTCCAATTGATATTTTGGTCTGAGCCTCCTCAAATGTGCTAAATCTCATGGCATATTTGTCAACTGGTTTGTTAACTATCTTCTCTATAGCTTCAGAAGCTAAATCAATATCTAGTTCATAGTCCATCAGAGGTATCCATGCTATCCTCGGTTGTACTTCCTTGATAAGTGTATAGTGTGTGTCAACTAAAAAACATATTTCATCCTTATATTTATCTACCAATTGCATTGGTATTCTAGATCTCTTTTCCATTCTATCTTTGAAATTTGTAAAGTATTCATTCATAACTGGTTCAAAGTTTGTGCCTAGACTTATAATAAATTCTCTGATTTGCAGTGTAATCAGTCAACTTGTCTTCCATTTCACATTACTGATGAAGGGAAAAAATTTCTATAGATAGAAGTATATAGATAGTAGTAGAGAGCCACAATTACACATATTAGATTTGGTTGATTGGATTTTTCTCATTTTCTCTTCAATTTTCCTCTGGAACAGCTCGGCTAGGTCAAGTTGTAAACCCTCCTTTACAATCTTGTATGCTATGTCAACAACTCAACATGCAACATTGTTAGGTCTTCTTGAATGGAAGATCTTTTATGCAATAACATACACACCAAACCTAAGTTCACGATCACCAATGGAGTTGATCTGTAGACCTCTACCATCCCACTCGGCTCTTGTAAGATTTTTGATCTCAGTTCTGAGTGGGTGCCTTAGGGATTTTGATTTATCCATTTTAGGATACTTAGTTACTTCATGTATAACATATTTTCTTATCTTCTTTGGTTCATCCAACCAAAACTTTCCATCATGAACTCAACTTAATACAATGTGGATCCATCCAATTTTGAATACCTTTAGGAAATTTAGGGCATTGGTTAACCATTTCACTTCTAGATGCTAATGATCATCTTTTAGTTTACCATATGCGCAAAGTGACTGGTATATCGATATAAGATCAAAATCCCCTATTTCACTAATCTTATAGTGAATGTATGCTCGCACATCTTGAACTAATAGAACCCTAGGTGGTATCATCGAGAACGCACCTTTTTCATCAGGTTGGACTACAACCTAATGATGTATCTTGTAATTTGGTTCTTTTCATGTAGAATTCTTAACAAGAATTACCTTTTTCTCTTTATTCATCTTTTCCTTCATAGTTCATTATGAGAATGCCATTGATTTCAATTTAGGCCTTCCATAAAAGAACTGAAAGTAAGTAAGTGAAAATGGGTACTGCTCTAGCCTTCAACTGCTCAAAATATGCTCAAAATCTCTGTAACATTTGCATAGTGATGTGCTATGTATTCACTTTCAATTTCTCTGCTTTGCTCTATGATTTCTATGTAAACAAATGAGTTCACCTCGATCAAATTTATATAAAATAAATTTATTTAGTGCAATAAATTATTTTTACCAACCACTCGCTAGATAAACACAATACTCAGTTAATAATAATGATACTTTAGTTTGGTGAGTATACCAATTTCTCAGATTCCTTAGCTACTTGGTTGTCTCTCACATATTCACCGACTGGAATTACTAACTAAGTACAGATTAACCTAAACAACTAGATCAAAGTAATCAAAAATATAATACCATAATGCATCTTAATTAATGCTAATTTGGCATTTGTAAAATTAATATAGGAACTGATGTAAGATATATCTTTGTAAAACATAGTTCCATACCTACTTGTATTTCTTAGGTGGAGGTAGTGGAATCACCTAATCCATCAGATGAGGTGTCACTGACTATTGTTCTTGTTCCACCATTATCATTTGATTCTCTCCTCCACATTTGATTTTTGATCCTCATGATTTCTTCAATTTTATTCCCATTTCCATTAGTATTTATTCTATCTAAACAATATTTTCTTAAGTGACCAACCTTATGACAGTATGAACAATACCAGAGTTTGACCAATTCCTAGACTTAGTTCTCCATTTCCTCATACAGTTTGTTGCAATATATCCATATTTACCACATGTTGTGCAACTATTCCAAGTGTTGTAATCCCAAGCATAAGCATTACCTTGTCTTCTCAGTTGATTTTCTTTTTCTTCTTGTCCTTTAGGTTTCCAGATTTGCTTCATATTAGTCATGCATAGTTGTGATGTATTACCATACATGTTGCAATTTTGAAAGTATTTATCCATGTAGGGTTTCTTCTATGGTTTGATCAACTTGGATCTACATTCACGTGCTTGATGTCCATGCTTATTATAGTTATAGAAATTACCATCAAATTTAGGAGAGTTTCTAGGAATACCTTTTGCTTTTCTTCTGAAAATGTTTGATGTGAGGCCTGGTTTTCCAAAGTGATGGAAGGAGGGTTTCTTAGGCTTGAGATTTGAGTATACATTCTTTTTTTCAGCTTGATTTGACGATTCTCCTTTCGCCATATACCCTAATCTGGTATTGTTGTTCAATCTTCTTTGATAGTTCAAAAATTCATCCACTCTCTTAGTATTTTATTCAGATATCTTAATCACTTCAGTATGTTGTTTTATAATCTTGAGTTCATTTCTCAACTTTTAATTCTCCTCTTTCAATACACAAATGTCTTCCAATTTTATAGCAAGCTCAATATTCACTCAGTTTGCCTCATGAATCATAGAAACCACTTGATTGGTGATCTCAAAGTAATGTTAAGTAAGTCTCAATATCTCAAATACTTTTTCTTGTAACTTTTCAGTAATTTTCCCTCTGTCATAAATAACCATGTTTCTATCTTGTTCACCTTTCTTTGCATCGTTCAAGATTTCAAACATTCTAACCATTTGTGTATCCTCACCAATCTGTAGTGCTTTCCCTTTTTCCATAATTTTTTGATTGATCTCAGATAACTTTAATATGATTCCTTCAGATGCATCACATATGCTACGAGATTCAAATCTAGATGTGTCAAATGGGTCATCAATCTCTTCTTCCTGATAATGAGTCTCACGACAACAAAGTTCCATGTCCTTTCTATTAATCAACATCTCCCTGAATCTCTCCTTAGATTATTTGTATTGTTAGACATAGATCTACAATTGTAAGTTCTAATTTTCAATAGTTTTATCAAGTGTATACCTTTCCATTGTAAGATCTTTTCTCTTTAGTGGTTAAACTTTCTAAACAAGAGACCTAGCTTTGATACCAATTGTTGGAATAATAGAAATGTGTGTATTGAGAGGGGAGGGGTGAATCAGTACCCTTAAAAACTTTCAAAAAAATATTTGTAATCAAATGTTATTTTATAACTGATTAAGTAGATTGCATGCACCAAACATGTAATGTCACTACTGAAATGTAAATGCATGTAATGTAAACAATAAACATACATCAAATTTAAGTACACATGACACCCATTGTTAGAAGGTAAAAATTACGGTGGGGAGGACACCCAAAAAACTTCACTACTACAATAATAAAGTAGCCTATTAAAGCTTACAAAGAATGATCACTTCTGGTGACCTTACCCTGTTAGGAGTAACAACAAGACTGATTAGATCAACCTTGTGTGAGGATTTAGCAACACAATGTATGTGTGCACTCTATTAAGAGTTTTATACAAAGATGGTTAAGTCTACTCTATTAGGGTATTTTAGGATTATTACAACTGTCAGAGAGTAACAAAATTGTGTGATCTCAAAAAATTATAATCTCTATACTGTGGATCTATATCCTTTAAGTGCATATATATCACCTTATTGTGAATGATAATACCTTCTTCTCTTCTTGGTAGCCTTGCCTCTGTTATGAAAATGAATACTTTCAATGTAGTCCTTGTCCTGAACACTTATTTGATCTCTGATGTCCGTATTATGGTGGCTACTTGACCATTACTTGATCAAAATACATTACAAAATGACATCGTGTGTGTGTATATATATATATATATATATGTATGTATGTATATATATGTATATATATGTATATATATACACACATATATATACATATATATATGTATATATATACATATATATACATATATATATATATATATATGTGTGTGTATATATATATATGTATATATATATGTATAACTTCTTGACCTAATTAGGGTTTTACAATATCTTACAAAACCTAAGATCAATGGTGTAAAAAATTTACCTTGATCATCTAAACATAGGAGATATAAACAATTAATAGTGTGAATCTATAATTAATGTTCTCCTCGATCATTATAAACCATTATCCAGCTCAGAAAAAAAAGTTGATACCTAGATTGATATGCCATTACAAACTTTTATGTGACCGCTGGTTCACTCGGTAAATACAGTCTCTCGGTGATTGATGTTCTCTATGTATCTCATTGTAAACTATGTGCTTGGTGTATACTGCTACTTGTTAAAGTATGTCTGCTCGGTGATCATTGCACTCAGTTAACTATGCACTTCCGTGATCATGCCGACTAATATGTCTATGAATTTGTTACCGACTGTCCATTGAATACCTGAATACTAATGAAAACCGTCAAAGCTCATTTGGAGTAACAGTTTTTCAGTCACATATCAATAATAATTTGAGAGCATCAAGAACCATTCATTGTGGGACCAAAATGGCAGATACATCAGCTCCATTTGGGTGATTAAATGCTAGGGGACACCTTTTTTCACTCGCTTAACATCAAAAACATTCTGGCACATATCAGACTGAAGTGTTCCTAAGGTGCACTAAGCCAAATTGGGCAGAAATTTTTAGAGATCCATATCTCAAGCCTTGTCAGAGATATCATGGAATTGTGAAGTGAACAAAGACCATCTTGGGAAGGCCTACAAGAATATACCTCAATTCTAGGAGATTCCACTCAAATTCCATTTGGCGACCCAATCTTGGTTGGTGAAAAAAGATGCATTGTTAGTCAGTTGAAAGTTGCTCAATGGTGCGTATTTCAAACCATTCATCATGGGACCAAACGATTAGCTCTATCAGCTCCATTTTTCTTGGTAAATATTAGGGAAGACCTTTTATTCTCACGTAGCATCAAGAACATTCTGGCACATGTCAGACCGAAGTGTTCCTAAGGTGCACTAAGCCAAATTGGGTAGCTATTTTTGAATATCCATATCTTGGACCTTGTGAGAGATATTAGAGATACATGAAGTGTAAAAAGATCATCTTGGGAAGGCCTACAAGCATGTAGCTTAGTTCTATGCTATTCCACTTGGATTCCATTTGGTGACCCGATCTCATTTGGTGCAAAAAGTTGGATTGTCGCTCATTTGAAATTTTCTCAATGGTGCATCTTTCAAACCGTTCATCGTGGAATCAAACTTTTAGATTCATCATCTCTATTTGGTCGGGTAAACACTTTGGGAGACCTTTTTCACTTGCAAAGCATCAAGAATGTTCCAGCGCATGTTGGACGGAGGTGTTCCCAAGGTGCACCAAGACAAATTGGGCTGCGATTTTCGGAGATCCATATGTCAGACCTTGTGAGAAATATCAGAGATCTATGAATTGAAAAGGGAATTTATTGAGAAGTCCTACAACCATGTAGCTCAGTTCTGGGAGATTCCACTCATATTCCATTTGGCGACCTGATCTTGGTTGGTTCAAAAAGTTGAATTGTTGCTCAGTTGAAAGTTTCTCAATGGTGAATCTTTCAAACCATTCATCATGGAACCAAACCATCAACTCCATTAGCTCCAATTGGCTGGGTAAATACTAGGGAAGACCTTTTTTTATCACAAAGCATCAAGAATTTTTTGACGCATGTTAGACTGAAGTGTTCCCAAGGTGCACTAAGCCAAATTGGGCAGAAATTTTTGGAGATCCATATCTTGGACCTCATGAGAGATATCAAAGATACGTGAAGTGGAAAAGGACCATCTTGGGAAGGCCTATAATAATTTATCTCAGTTCTGGGAGATTCCACTCGAATTCCATTTGGCGACCCAATCTTGATTGGTGCAAAATATTGCATTGTTGCCCAGTTGAAAGTTGCTCAATGGTGCATCTTTCAAGCCAGTCATCGTCAAATCAAATCGTAAGCTCCATAAGCTCTAGTTGGCTATGTAAACACTAGGGAAAACCCTTTTTTTCTTGTGAAGCATCAAGAATGTTCTGACGCATGTCAGACCAAAGTGTTCCCAAGGTGCACTAAGCCAAATTGGGTGGCAATTTTTGGAGAGCCATATCTCAGACCTTGTGAGAGATATTAGAGATACATGAAGTGCACATGGACTATCTTGGGAAGGCCTACAAGTATGTATCTCAGTTATGGGATATTCCACTTGGATTCTATTTGGCGACCTGATCTTGGTTGGTGCAAAATGTTGCATTATTATTCAGTTGAAAGTTGCTCAATGGTGCATCATTCAAACCGTTCGTTATGGGACCAAACCATCAGCTCCATCAGCTCCATTTGGCTGGTTAAATGCTAGTGGAGACCTTTTTTTTTCTTGTGAATTATCAAGAATATTCTGGTGCATGTCGGACTGAACTGTTCCCAAGGTGAACTTAGCCAAATTGGGCAACAATTTTTGGAGAGCCATATCTTGGACCTCGTGAGAGATATCAGAGATCTGTGAAGTGCACAAGGGCCGACTTGGGAAGGCCTACAAGAATGTATCTTATTCATGGGATATTCCACTTGGATTCTATCTGGTGACCCAATCTCGATTGGTGCAAAAAGTTGCATTGTTGCTCACTGGAAACTTTCTCAATGGTGCATCTTTCAAACCATTCATATTGGGAACAAACCGTCAGCTCCATCAGCTCAAGTTGGCCTGATAAACTCTTGGGTAGACCTATTTTTCTTGTGAAGTGTCAAGAATGTTCTGGTGCATGTCAGACCGAAGTTTGATTGTGTCATCTATCCAACCACAAGAACTAATCATGAACATGAATAAGCACATATCTGATCCATTCGATCTTGAAATTGTTGGGTAGGTTGATTATATAGGAAAAACCCTTTTCTTCCAAATGCTTGTGTTCAACCTTCAATCAAAAATTATTGTACAGTTTAGTATAGGTATTAAAAATAATGCTTGAACCAATATCTTCAATCTTACAATGCATAAAGGCCTTATATCCTTATTCAATAACACATCGTGGGGTATCAAAGATAAAGTTCTCATGGGATTATTCTCTTCTACCTTCAATAGATGCAATTTGAATAGTGGCCTCTGGTTGTTAGTAACTTTAACCAATACAAGAGTGGCCATGATGATTTGCTTCACAAAACATAGAAAACAACCGTTGTAACAAATAAATACCGTTTCTTTTGTCGATATGGGTTCTTCTAACGCTTATTGAAATTCTAGCACAAAATCACAACTTCAAATCGTCAATTACTTTTAATCACATTAGAATTACTCACTAGTGCTCTTGTTATCTCATAGAATGCATTGTGACAAATGAGCTAACTATCACTCAATTTTTCAACTATCTCTTGTCTCTTAGCCCTAGAAATATTCAACTACTCCTTGAGCTTCTCATTCATATCTTCAGCCTCTACAAGTTTCCTTCTATAAAGCTCCATGTCTTAAGGACCTCTCCCAAGCCATTAGGCTTCTTAAATAAAACTAGGATATGATACCAATTATTAGTATATAGAGGCACTTGGGGGGTGAATAAGTGTAAAAAAGTAATGAACTAGTTCAACCAATAATCAGATAATGCTTTTAAATAAATTCCATACAATTAAACATGTAAGTGTAACGATTCAATAGAAGTAAAACAATTCAAACATCCACAAAGCATAGCACATAACACCATAATTTTAATCTTAGATTATGCCTATTACTTTGGTTTGACAAAATATTTTCAAGGTAGTTGCTTTGGAAAGGGTTAGGTCTATTACACATGAAAACACATGAGAAATATATAAGATGGAAAAGAATATACATACAATGCATGAAAAATATGTCGTATGAAAATAATACATACATACAACGCATGGAAAACATATAATATGAAAATGAACATACATACATAAATAAAATGCATGTCAAAGACATAATATGGAAATAATACATACATACAACACATGCCAAAGATATAATATGAAAATGATACATACATAGAACACATGACAAAGATAAAATAATCATAAATGAACATGTCGATATGTATATATGAAATAGTTTTGTACAAAATATGGCACATGCCATCTGAAAAAATTTACAAAATTAACATATCTAGATACAATTTGGCATATGTCATCTCAAAATAAGCCATATGGCATCTCAAAATAAGAAGTTCAACTACAAATGTTTCTAGGACATCCTATTCTACTAGTGGATCATCAAAGTGAAGTCTCTTCTAAGTACTCTTTGGCTCTGATGGATCCTACATTCAAACACAAAAGTGAAACCCCAAGTTAGATTACTTAATTTATATGGTTTCTACAAATACTAAATAAAAATTTAAAATTATAGTGAACAATAATAAATAATTTTTTGAAAAAATTTAACTCTTGTGTGCCTCGCCTCTTTGTCTCCTCATGCATCCAGGAGACCTAATATATGTCCTTGGTAGCGAAGGGACAATGCCACTAATGTCGACTCTGACCTATATTTTCTTGTGAACATGAGATTGATCTACGACTTATACTATTTAATGTTAAATCCTTGGTAGCAAATATATCTTAAAAATAATTGAATTATCATTAAAACTTACCTGTGTTGAACTTTCTTCAAGAAATTTTGGTTGGGTCATTAGCGATACAAACCCTTGGCATTGTACCTCCCTCAAAATAGGGGTGACCTACAAAATTTAAACAGATACTTCATACAATCATCACTTGATCATATTATATATACTTTATAGTAAAATACACAAATAAATTTAGAAATATATGTACTGTGGGGATATGACTACGAATTGAGATGCCTCTGACACTTTCATGGTGAACCAGTCTCACGACATCATCAGACACCACCCTATGTCAAATAAACCATGTAAATTAAAAATGAGTACGCACAAGTGACAAGTATAAATGTATGCATAAACAATCTAAAATACTTAATTGCATTCCCCTTCTCAATGCCAGACGCCTAAACCCCCTCACATTTCCCCCGAGTGGCAACTAGTGAAACCTGCATCAGTATGTAATAAGATGATCATAAAAATTAGAAAACACATACATATATACGATTATAATAAAAAGAAACCAATGAGTACATTAAAACGTATGAACCATGGAAGTGTCAAGGACAAAAGAAATTCCTAAAGGCATGGACCCCTCCACCTTTTCCATCTCCTCCTCTATCATCAACTGAACATAAATGGAATACATAAATAAACACAAGTGGGAAATATTATAAGAAAATTCTATTCAAAATACAAACGTTTAAAATTAAATACAATGTAACAAGTTAACTTTTTACTATTACCATAACAGTAGGAGTCCATGGCTCTGTATGCCCTTGATGCACATCTCCATGGGGGTGCTTCAGTGCCTGTAGTGTGTTGTGTAGTATCATCCACCTCGAATACATAGTTATATGCATCACTATCATTCAAGGGACCCAATCACATATTCTTGCACATAATGAAAGTATGGGGCACCCAAACATGTGATCTCATGGAGGATGTGGAATGGCCAGAAGCATCAACATGAGGAGGCAATAATGACGCACTCTGCCTAACTAGTAGATCACTCAAGGTGTGAATGGATCAAATAGTCTACGAGCCAGAAAAAACAATAACATTAGGATGCTGCACTATAGGAGGTGGTGAAATCTTGAGAGGGGGACATATGTGCGGGATTTCACCTGTTGTGTCCATGTCCTATCCTGAGGAGTGCCTAAGCCTACACCCTAGTTCAGTCTCATGCTCCAATAATTTACCTTGTGACTAAGAAAAATTCAGAAGAAAATTTTCTTATGAAATAGAATGGGAAATACAAATTTCTGTGGGGTGGTCTATTAAAAACCATCCACCAGCAGTCCCAAAATTAGTCATGTATTGCATCATTTGTGCACCATTTAATTGACAACTTGGTATTTTTAGGGTCTACTTTTAAACCGGTTTTGGGATCCAAAAAAAGGTTACATATGTAAATTTTTGTTATATTTAGGTCCATAACTTGATCATAGTCAAGCCCATCATCAAACTGGGTGTGCATGGAATTGTGCCAAATAAGTGCAACATTATGTTGCTCCGCAATTTTCTCCATGCTTTCAATAATGGATTTCAATATGGAATACATGGGGCGTAGTACGTGGATATTGTCTTATCTGGTCTAATATCCTCTCAGTTGATTTAGATTGTCTCCTATGAGATCATCTAATGGTCAAGGGTTTGAGACTGGTTGGTCTTGTGAAGGTGGTGGATTGTTTGCAGGCTCATTGGAAGGGTATTCTAATTGGTTTGAATCCATTTTTGATCAAAATGAAAACCAAAATAGACAATTATAATCAATTTTTTTAAAAAATAAAGAATATCATTTCAACCCTAGTTTTTATAAAAAAAATTACAAACTATTTCCATTCAAAAACCAAAAACAACAATAAAAACTTAGAAATTTAACTTACCTATTCAATTTGGATGCAAATTTTTAACTATAGAAAATCAGATATATGGTTGTCTTCAGATATACGAAATTGTTTGGTTGTGTTCAATATTTTCACAATGAAAATGTTGAATGCAATTGCAGGCTACAAATGTATTTTACTGATGAAAATTGGATATCTGATATTATCAAAAATCTAATAATGTATTTTCTTTGTCTTTTGGCTTGGCTAGGTGTACTAACACCCAAGCCTACTAGAAAGTCAAAAAACTTCTAGGTTCACTTTTGGATGAGTGAAAAGCTCATTTTTTCACATCGCCAATTTCTATAATACCATGATCTTGCACATACCCATCCAATAGGGTTCATCCAATCATCTTCTTCACAAGTGTCTACTAGTCTACTATCAAGTAGCACATCCAATTCTTCCACACATGTCACAACTTAGAAAATTTCATATGGGATCCAATACAACAATCCACTCTTTAATTTAGCACCATCTTCCTATATGAACCCTATGTCTACAAGTTAAAACCAGAGTTCTATATGTCCACTACTATGTCACAAAAAAACACAAATACCATATCACAATCTATACCTACAATGAATATGAAACCTAGTACATAGATCCTTTTGGATAGATGCACATATGTATTAGAAGACATATTTTTTGGATGTGTTATCATTGATGTTAGCATATCTATTGGAAAATTTGGATTGTGGTGCAGTATGCTTAGAGGTTTGGTGAGGTTTGGTTATTGAATAAAAGTGGTTGTAGATGTCATGTGATTTTGTAGATAGTTTGTACTTGGTTTATGTCAAGTTATAGAGGTGTGCATGATTATTTGGAGATGATATGTGGTCAGGTATGGTGGTTGTTTCTTATACTATTTTCCAGTGTTGACAGTGTGAGTGTAATTACTGCGGTGTGTACTTCCAGGTTGCTCTTTTTCTTTGTGCATCTAGGTGTATGTTTGGGAGATTTTGATGTGTCCTCAATTCAATTGGTTCCATTTACAAAGGTCCAAAAGGCATTTTTCAGGTGTATCAGTGGATGTTGATAGTGTTCTTGAGGTTTGACATGATATATGTTGACAAATCTTATGATTTGGATGGGTTCGAATGTTTTTTGTGTTATTCATGATGCATATGGATGTTCTTGGATTATGTACCTATAGATTAGGTAGTCCACATCGATTGTGGTGATCTATTTGAAGGATTTTTTTTTGTGATCATTTTACTTATGTTCTTTGGCGAACTTGATCAGTAAAACATTTTGTGGAAGTTTGAGGCGTGATTTGTGGTCATGTTATGAGCTCAAGGTTGTTGATAAAGATCATTGCTATGTTTTGGCTAACATACTTTGATCAAGTTTATTATTTTTGGAGTGTGGATTTGATGTTTTAAATTAGGGTTGAGCCAACCTTATTTTTTTTCAAGGTTTATAAATTATATATATTTAGGGAAAATTTATTGTATTGCAAATGTTTGTGATTGCTTGGAGAGAAAGTGTGCTAGATCTATTGAGATGAGATAGGGAATGCCAAAGAAAATATTAGGGATAAGGAAGAATTTTTTTAGTTCCATGGATAATTTTGAAATGATTAATTTCATGGAATTTGAGACAGCCCATGGGATTTGGGAGAATTTGCAGACCTTGTATGAAGGAGATAAGAAAGTGAAGGTTTCAAAGCTGCAGAGTTTGAAGGGAAAGTATGAACCCTTGAAGATGAATGAAGATGAGAATATTTCCTCTTTAATGCTTAGGTTGAATGAGGTGGTATGTGCTATTAGATGTGCTAGAGGTACCTTGCAAGAAGAGGATATTATTGCTAAAGTAATGAGATCCTTTCCTTCTTCTTATAGACACAAAGTTGCATCTATTGAGGATATTCAAATAGTGACAAATGTGACAAGAGATAAGTTAGTTGGTAAGCTTACTGCTTTTTAGATAAGTGAATGTGGTGATTCATTTCCTAAGGTAGAAACAAAATTAATGTCTACTATATTTGGAAGCGACATACAAATATCTGATCTAGGAGAAGGATCTATAAGGAGGTGTCAAGATCTGAGAAAGAGATGAAAGAGCTTGAAGAAGAAGATAGATAACTTCAACTATTGGAAGCACTAATTACTAGAAGATTTCTGAAAGGTTCTTGTAATTATAAATGAAAGATGCCCCTTAATTATTTTTTATGCAATAAGATAGGACATTTTTCATCTAGATGTTTAGAAAGGGTTACTAAATATAAGAATAACAAACCTATTATTTCAAATAAATGTTACTATGTTGTTAATGAAGGAAATATAGATGATAAATTTGATGATGCTAACAAGAGTGATAATTAATATACATTCATTTCTATCAAAAAGAAGATCTTAAGCCTAAAGATTCTATGCCTACTAGTTTTTCTAGTTGTGTTGTTGAAGAGAAAGCCCTCCCTTCTCAAGTTTTCATAGAGTATAAATGGGTAATAGACAACAAATGCTCTCATCATATGACTAGTAATAAGAACAATTTTTTAAGGTATGAGAAGTATGATGGTGGTATGAGAAATGGAGAGACAATAATGGCAGTATGATTAGAGGTACGAGCTCTATTTATCTAGAAGGAACTAATAACACATGAGATGTATTGTATGTGGAAAGTTTGAAACATAATCTTATTAGTCTTGGCCAGTTGATGAAAGTGGTTAGAAATGTTGTTTGATTTCTCAAATAGATTAAAGTTGGTTATGACATAAAATGTTGTGTCATGTGAAATTTGATAATATTTTCACAATAAGTTCTACTTATACTATTAGAGATATTCCTATGATAAAGAAAAATAGTAACACTATTTTCAAATAATGTCATTTGGGTAAGAAAACAAGATATACTTTTCATTCTAAAACTAAAATTTCAAATGGATTATTAGACCTTGTTCATACTGATTTGTTTGGTCCTCCTAAGATAAGAAGTTTGGAAGGTGATAGGTATTTCATGTTTCTCATTGATGACTACTCTAGGATGGTATGGGTAACTTTCTTGAAAGAGAAGTCTGAAGCCTTTGATAAATTTAAGATCTTTAAAAAAATTGTTGAGAAAGAGAAATGAATAAAGCTGAGGTGTTTAAGATCAGATAGAGGAGGTGAATTCACATATGGTAAGTTCAATTATTTTTGTGAGATGCATGGGATAAAGAGACAATTATCGGCTCCAAGGACTCCACAACAAAATGGAGTGGTAGAATGGAAGAATAGATCTATTCTTGAAACTATTAGGACTATGATTCTTGAAGGAAAAATTCTGCAGATAGTCTGGAGAGAAGTAGTTAGCACTGTAGTATACACTCTCAATAAAGTACATCAAACGAGATACTAGAAAGACTCCTTATGATCTATGGTGTGGAATTGTTCCTATAGTCAAGTATTTTAGAATTTTTGGTAGTAAATGTTGTGTCAAAAGAGATGAGGATATAGGGAAATTTGATGCGAGAAGTGATGAAGGTATATTCCCTAGGTAGTATACCAAAATTAAGGCATATACATGGTACAATAAGAGGTTGAAGACGATAGTGGAGAGTGCTAATTTTAAAGCAGATGAAAGTTTTGAGAGTCTATCGAGATCTTGTGAATATGATTCTAATGATCATAATGTGAGTGGTAATCAGGGACAACATTATCAAGTTCAAAACCAGGTTCCAAGTATTTCAGTGAGGAAAGATGATGAAGCCAATACAAGTGAAGAATACAGAACACAAGACTCAAATGTAAAGCCAAATATTTTGAGTTATGTGAGATTAAATCATTCCAAGGATCATATTATTGGTGATAGGAACAATGGTGTTCATAGTAGAAGAAGGATTACTAAAGATTATATTTTATTAATCTCAGAGATTGAACCCAAAGACGTAAATGAGGCTTGCAAAGATGACAATTGGATTAATGCCATGAAATAAAAGTTGTCATGAATTGATAAGAACAACACATGGATTCTTGTTCCTAGACCTAAGCAAGAGAATTATATTGGTATTAAATAGGTTATAAGAAATAAATTTAATGAAGATGGTGAATATTTTACGAACAAAACAAGATTGGTGTGCAAAGTATATTATCAAATGGAAGTTATTGAATATGATGATACTTTTTCTCCAGTAACAAGATTGTAACCAATGAGACTATTTCTTGCTTTTGCTGCTCATAAGAATTTAGAATTCTATCAAATGGATGTGAAATATGCATTTTTGAAAGATGAATTTGAAGAAGTATACATAGAGAAACCAGATGATTTTCCATTGACTGATCAACTGGATAGGGTTTGTCAATTGAAGAAAGCATTATATGGGCTGAAGAAAGCTCCTAGAGCTTAGTATTCAAGAATGGACAAATATCTACTGAAGCTTAGTTTCAAAAAGGTACTACTGATAGTAATTTGTATTTCAAGGTGGATAATGAGGACATTTTAATTGTAGATGTATTTGTTCATAACATTATCCTTGGAGGTAATGATAAGTTGATCCAAGAGTTTGAAATGGAAATGAATAATGCGTTTGAAATGTCCAAGATAGGAGAAATAAATTATTTTTTGGATTGCAAATTACTCAGTTAGAAGATGGGACTTTCATATCCCAGTACAAGTATGTGAAGGAGTTGTTGAATAAGTTTGGGTTTGATGAATAAAAAATAGCGGGTAAACCTATGTGACCAAATGCAAGATGTCAAAGGATGATGAGTTTCCTAAAGTTAATCAATCTAGATACAGATCAATGGTTGGTGGTTTACTTTAATTCACTCATAAAAGACCAGATATCATGCACATTCTATCTTGTAGCCATATTTCAAGCAAATCCAAAGTAGAGTCATGAAGTACCTATGAAAAGGGTATTTAGATATATAAAATATATAAAGGACTTTTGCATATGGTATCCTACGGGATAAAATTTCACTTTTTGTCCATAAATAGATGTTGATTGGGCAGGTGATGTTGATGATAGGAAAAGTACGTTTGGTGACAACTTTGTTTTAGTAAAATATTTTTCTCTTGGATGAGAAATAATCCGAACTCTATCTCCTTATCTACTATTGTAGAATAATACATTAGTGTTGTTGCTAATTGTACACAATAATTATAGATGATGCAGATGTTATCAAATATCATTTTTATCTTTGATGAGCCTATTGTCATATACTATTATAATTCAAAAGTGCTATCAAAATTTCTATGAATCCTATGCAACACTCAATATCAAATCATATATCAATAAAGTTCCATTTTATTAGAGAGAATGTGAATGAAAAGGAAGTGATATTAGAGTATATTCCTACCAAGGAACATGTTATTGATATCTTTACAAAGGCATTTCCTAAGGATACATTTGAATATCTTAGAGGAAATTTGGGGGTGATTGCCCCTCCTAATTATAACTAAGATGTAGATGTGTGCATTAGTCTGATGGGCTTAAAAGTCTTATTTTATGATCTGGATTGATGTGAGGAAGATCTTACTCAGAGGGAATAGTCATTTGTAATTTTTAGTTGGTGCTTATTGTTCTCAAGGGGAGAGGTAGAAGAGGTGTGAGGGATAGAGAGATTTTTATGTCTTTTCCATTGATGTCAAAGGGGGAGAATCAGGCATGTGAAAAATCCCTGGGGTGAGAGATCAAATGGGAGTTGTTGATTTCTTTTTTTCACATCATATGTAGATCCATCAATGACAAAGGGGGAGATTTTGGTGAAGATGCATATATGTATTGGAAGACATATTCATTTTAATGTGTTGTCATTTATGTTATCATATCTGGTGGACAATTAGGTCTATGGTGCAACATGCTCAAAGGTTTGGCAAGGTTTGGTTATTGATGAAAAGTGGTTCTTGATGTCATGAGATGTTGTATATAGTCTATACTTTGTTTATGTCAAGTTATAGATGTGAACATGATTATTTGGATATAATATGAGGTAAACTATGGTGATTGGTTCTTACATTGTCTTCCAGTGTTGACGGTGTGACTATAACTGGTTTGGTGTACACTTCTAGGTTGATATTTTTCTCTTTGTATCTTGGTGTATGTTTGGGACATTTGGATGCATCCTCAATTCAAATGGTTTGTGGTCCAGAGATCTGCAAGGCATTTTTCAGGTGTATCAGTTGATGTTGATGGTGTTCTTGATGTCTAGCATGAGAGATGCTAGAAAATCCAATGATTTGGATGGGTTTGAATGTTTTTGTTTTATTCATGATGCCTATGTATGTTCCTAGATTATGTAAATGATGAGTTGGTTGTCCACATCAATTTTGGTGAACTATTTGAAGGATTTTTTAGTCGGTGATAATTTTATTTATGTTCTTGGATGAGTTTATCAGTAAAACATTTTGTGGAAGTTTGAGGCATGTGGTCATGCTATGAGCTCAAGGTTGTTGATAATGGTAATTTCTATGTTTTCTCTAACTTACTTTGATCAAGCTCATTTTTTTTGGTGTGTTGGTTTGAATTTTAAAATTAGGGTTGAGTTGACCTTGTTTACTTTTTAAGATTAATAAATTACATATATTTAGGGAAAAAAATCTTGTTTTGTAGGCGTGTGTGATTTATTTGGAGTGAAAGTGTACAATATCTATTGAGGGTTAAGTTTCTCATCTATAGGTAGCAAAGAGGATTTGACAGAGATCTTTATTCCACTTCATTGGAATTGACCTAGGCTTAAGGTAGATGCAATTATACAGTTCATAAAAATTCTTATGATCATTGTAGTGATCTTGTAAGGCAATGAGCCTTCCATAGGTGTAATTCCCCTCCTGAGAACCCATGACAATAATGTCTAATTAGAAATAATGTGGATGCTATACTTTTTTTAGATAAAAGATACATACATATGCAATTAAACATTACATTAAACAATTATTAAATGCAAATAAGAACTAGCTTTTATTATCAACATAAATGCAATTTTATTAATTAATAGTGCATCTCTAAGTGTAGCTACATTATCTAGGGTTCCTAAGACATCCCTAATTAATGACATTAATTTATTTAAGACCTAGCCATGTGATAAAGGTTATGTTCATTTTAACCAAAAATTAAGTGTTCCTAATTCTTTCACTTACATAATGAAAAGTGTGATTAACATGAAGTAAATGAAACATATATATATTTATCTAAAAAATATAGCATATACCAAAAGAGCCTAACTATTACATCAATATTATTCACAAGTTTAGATCTTCTTTGTACATATTTACATGGATCACAATAATGAATCAAATTACAATTATAATTACATATAAATTTTATTGTGGGAATATCTCAATACAAAGCATGATACAATATAGGATAAAAGTTAACAACTCATGATAACACCGACAATCTCGCCAAGAAATGAATATGGTAACATCATTAATGATCAACCATGTGCGAGAAAATGAACAAAAAACCTTGATACTAGAAGAATAAATACCACTCAACCATGTGGAACCTTGAGGCCCACCCCATCATGCTGAGGAGATAGACACAAGGCCCCAAAAATAGAAGAAATCCAAAACAAGGAAGACTAATTCAAAGGTACACTAATAATGGTTACAAGGTTATCAACTATAAATGATCAAGACATAATCGTATTTACCAAATGAATTGTATGAATATAGAATACATATAGGGAAATATCATCAAATATTTCAACTATTGAGTTATAAGTGAAGCCTATCTAGACCACGACATCCAAGTGATCATATGTGCTATCGGTAATCCTTTCGTATAGAAAAGGAAACCTGCTATACCAAATCTTAACGTCTCCTCTAGATGGGAAAGGATCTTCCCCCACTCCCACCCTAGACTATAATAGAATTCAAGACATGGATGAGGAATAAATTTATCTTATTAATGTATCTTCCCAATAAATTTATTAAGTTGTCACTTATTAAGCTACTTAAAATGAGTTATCCTGAGAACCACTTTAGGGCCCCGGTGCTCATTGAAAGAAAATTCCCCTCTATGCTCCTAGATAACATCCCTAATGCTCCAATGAAAAGAACCAAGGAGAAGGAAAAATAAAAACCATAAAATACTTCTCATAAATCATTAAGTCATGAAAATCACCAAAGAAAAGTGACGAAGCATAATAAAGAACATCACATCCTATACCAGGATCCAAACCTTTGCACTCCATAATGGAGATGTCAATAAAAAAATTACCAATTCTCATGGATGCATATCACAAGATAAATGATCATCAAAGCATCTCTCTCAAAAAATGGAGTAAAATAAAATCTAGAAGTCTGTCATTCAGAACATAGAAAAATCACAATAGAAAAAATAAGGTCACCAAGACCATAAGAAAAATGAAATATAATATAAAATCTCACAAATTAATGTCAATGTCCAGTATATCATGAAGGTTACATAAAAAATAATCATAAATCATAAACTTCCAAATCAATAAATAATCTCATGAAATAAATCAATTCCATGTCTATGGTTAACAATGAAAAATGCCCAAGAACCAATCGAATGACACACGAAGACACCTAGCTCCCAATATTAGCATATCACCCTCTATACCTATAGTAGAATCTAGAAATACATAAACACCACAAGACACCCAAAATAGAACATTAACACTCTACATACATATCACAAGTACAGTATGAAAATACCAATTAGGCATCTTTATAACTTATTAAAACTACATTCATAAGACAACTCACTAATGATTACCACTCTGACCAAATATGGAATTTATAAGTGAAACATAATAATCCATAATAAAATAAAAGAGATCATATATTTTTGCAACCCTAGTGCCCCTGGTGTACCTAAATCTTGATAATTTTCTTAAACAATTTTTTTTTGAAATAATGCTTAAAATCAAAGAATATTGATCAAAGAACATTCATAAATATATTCCACAAAAACATAATAGAGCCAATCTCTTTGGTAGGAATAAAGATTACATAATTAAAAACTCTTCCTCCAATTTATATCAAGATCCAATGGTGGAGAATAAATTTATGGATTGTCTTTTAAAACTTAAAATCCTAGATGGGGTTCAGACCTGTGTTCACTAAAACTAGTGTATCTTTCTCAAAACATAAAAAAAATTCACCAAGAAAATGGAATATGAAAGATAATACTCATAAATATATTTCATATAAATTTAGACATGTAAAATTTTGTATTAGTCTGTACAATGCAAAGAAAGTTGACTATTAAATTAGAACATAGGATGCACAACAATAGTCTGACAAAATACATTTAATAGGGAATTAATTGAACCCTTAAACTAAAATCTGAGAGATGCCCATTTTAGATATCAGAAATTTCCTTCTTTAAAACCAACCTATTAAAACCCTAGACCCAAAAACATGTTTTAAAATAACATACTTCCAATAATAGGTTGGTACAAAACCTAGGAAAACACATAGCAATTTTCACCAAAATGAACTCAAACTTTTAGATACTTCTAGGAATGAAAAGTAAAGATATCGTACATCATTAAAATATATAAAATAATTCATATTCCAAAAAATAATAAATTTATTTGAGGGATTAAATCTCTACCTTGGGTCCTACAAAAATTCAACTAAAGAAAGAAGAAGGAGAAAATGACAGGAAAGAAATCAAACTTCAGATGAAAAATTCAAAACCTTATCCACTTTTGAAAATATCCAAGAAATAAAGTCCAAATACAAATCAATAAATCCATCTCTCCTGAAACACATCAGAAAATTCATAGCTTCTTCCAAGAAAATCTTCAAAAAAATTATTCTTATGAGCTCTCAAAACAAGAAATGCAAAATACCTCTCAATCCTAAAAAAACATGAATTCATCAAATAAAATATCCATAACTTATTCTCCAAAAAACAATCCCAAAAATGAAAAATGAAACCTCTTTATTAAAAACATTCATGAGATTTTTTTCCATACTGAATGATGAGGAGCTCCTCTCCTAAATCCTTCTATCTCTTTCCAAGACCTTCACTTGGTATTTCTTAGGGTCTCTTTCTCTACCCTAACTAGGGGATTCTTTCCTAGTCCCCTAACTCCCTAGGAACTTCCCACCAACTTCAATCTCCTCTCTATTCTCTCCTCCTTAGCTTTCTTGCATCCATGGCTTTACTAGCCTCCTGCCACTCCAATGGTTTCAACTTCTCAAGGATTGATTTCCTAACTCCCCTTATGTCTAATCCAACCTTTATGGATTCAATTTTGTGAATACTGCACCCATTTTCCAATCGAGTTCCAAAATCAAGTCTTTTAGGCCTTGTAGCCTTTTTAGGCATATTAGCCCTCCTAATCACTGAAAATGTGATTTTCCTCCTAGATTAACTTAACAAACATATAAAAAAAGTACATATTATTTGTGGTTTTTTCCTCCCCTTCAATATTTTCTAGGTCTCTGGTCTCAACTCTATCTGTACAATGGGCTTTTACCAAACCCCTAAAAATAAGGGTTTCTAGGGCATGAAGACTGGTCTGGTTTCTTGATCTTCTTCCACTGATCTAATGAGCTCCTCTAAACTCCTCCTTCCATCAAAAGGTCTGCACCTCATTCCCCTACACTACCCTATCACTGATTGGCACATACCAATAAACTTGCAACTTCCATTGTTGTTGCACTACTCAGTCACCCTAACCAAAATAGCTAGTACGCGCCTAGAGCCTGATTGTTTTCAATCTTCCCCTACACACACACACTCCACCAGCCATATGCACAAATTATATACAAGGCTCTAATGGATTTCAAGTGGTCATGGAGTTTGAACCATGGTAACACCAAAGAAACCCATTCTTTACATAATTGGACCAAAAATGGCCAGTGAACTTACAAAATGCAATAATTTAAACAAAACCTAACTAGTAAGTACAATATACTAAATTAAAGCCACAAAGATCTTAGGAATTACATTTCAGACACTATCTATACTCTTATTCAATCCATTCAATCGAATAAAGTGGTGGATGATGGTTTTGTATCTTAATTACACTGTAAGTTGTTCCTTCTCAAACACCAGTTCGTACAATGTCCAATCTAACTGTCAAATTGTTAGAAACACTGAGAGGGGGGGGTGAATCAATGTTTATCTATTTATTATATTTCAGAAACTTTAAACATAAACCAAAGATATATCAATTGAATCTTAATAAAAGAACACATAACACATGATATGATTATGGGGAAACCTTGATTAGAGGAAACCCCAGGTGGGAATTAGTACCCACAAATATTGCACTAGTATAATGAACTTGTTAAAGTTCCTTTTCCCTGTTACGAGAAATCTTTACAATGCAAGTACAATGACCTGGTTAAGGGTCTGACCCAGTTAGGAGTCTCTTACAAATAACCCTGTTAGGGGTGAGGACTCACTGTCCAAGAATCTCACTGCTCAATAGGATGAAGGCTGCAACCTCCTTGATAATAGATATACACTATATCTAAAAGTGAACTACTGTATGTGACGCACTTGTCTGATCAGTTAGGTTATATATTGATTCTCTTATACTCTCCAAGAAATTTATCTCATCTTGACATCTTATACTATTCTTTATATCTCTGCTCTTCATATATCTTCGACACTTTCTAATACATC
This sequence comes from Thuja plicata, assembly GCA_018584345.1. Lineage (NCBI taxonomy): Eukaryota > Viridiplantae > Streptophyta > Pinopsida > Cupressales > Cupressaceae > Thuja > Thuja plicata. Next base: position 1,368,596 of record MU226589.1, on the reverse strand, counting down.
TTTTCATATATCTTCGACACTTTCTAATACTTTCTAATATATATATATATATATATATATA
>MU226589.1:1346848-1362012 GCA_018584345.1 Thuja plicata | reverse complement strand
ATAGAAGTTTATTCTTTCAACATGGATATCATGTCTCTAGCTTTTTGGCCGCCATAGCTTCTTCTCTCTTCTGTCTTTGCTTCTACTTTGTGACAGGTTTGCATGCAGGTGTTCTTGGGAGAATAGGCCATTTCCTATTTCTAACAATTTCAACCCAAATTTTATCAGAATTAGTTTTGGCTTGTACAAACTTAACTTCTCTTGATTCTTCAAATAGTGACTTTTTAGGATTCTCTTGTCTTTGTGCTCTTGACTTGCAAAACCTTGAGATGTGTCCGGCTTTTCCACATGAATGACAAATGATAGGAGGTCTGATGTTGTTATTGATTATGTTGCACTACTTGGATGTGTGTCCATTGTAATTACATATCTGACATGTAATGTTCTAAAGGTTTCTTTGAGGTTGATTTCTCTGATTGTATTGAGTCATATTTCTTTGGTTTTGTTGAGACTGATTTCTTTGATTTGGTCTACAATGTATAGCCTTGTGACCAAACTTATTACAGGAGTAACAATAACCATTAAAAGGTCTTACTTCTTTACAATCTCTTGCCAAGTGTCCATTCTTGTTACAAGCATAACAAGTTCTCTTAACTTTCTTGAGTTCATCTTTAGGTGGTTCAATTTTAGCCTCTACAATATTCTCAGTCTTCTTTTCTTCAGTGGATGTCTCTTGTGATTTCTTTCTTTCTTGTATTGAATTTATTTCAATTTGAGATACATTGTATCCAATACTAATGGTGTCACCTTTTAGCTTCTATGCATAAAGCTATGATTGAATTAGATCAGAACTTGTGTGTAATTTATCAATCTTGTCTTTTGCTTCTGTTAATTCAGATTCTATCTTTTTTTTGATGTTTTCTAATTCCAAGATTTTAAAGTTTGCTTGCATAAGTTCATCATCTAATTGTTTATTCTTTTTTGTCCTTTCTTCAATGGTTGTTAAGCTATCTATAAGTTGTTCATTCAGATCTTCAATTTTATCTTTCAAAGACATGTTCTCTTCATTCACTTTCTTGACCATTTTTCCCAAATCATTGGTAGAGAAATATTTCAAATCTTTCCTTAGTTTGTTGATAAGTGTTAATTTTAGATCAGATTTATGTCTTTTAATTTTCTTTTCAAAATCCAATATATATGTATAATCTCAATATATATATAATATATATTTAATCACAATATATATACATATATTTATTACTAATATAATAATAAATATATAAAGATATATTAATATCAATAATATGCTAATTGCCTGAATGAGACTTGTATTGTATTTTCCTTATATACTTGTCTCTTATCAACCAATTAAAGGCTATATATATGTAAGTATGAGACATGCCATTATAGAGACATGTCTCCTTGAGGAGACATGACTCTATAATGTCATGTCCTGAAACAAGTCCTTACTACCCGATAGCATTAATCGGTTCTCATAATACATTAAACCAAAGTTATTAATCATTTGATGTTATCATAATACTTTAAATGGAATTCATTAACCGTTCAGTACAACCTGATAATCAATAGGTGATAACATGTTTATATAAGTTTCCATTCATCACCACCGATAATAATCGGTATAACCAAATACGTTAGTGTTATAGACTGATACCAATCGGTAACTTATTATTTAATTTAACCGATATCAGTTCGGTATTAATGAGCATTTAGAATAATATTATTTATATTGACAGATATAATATACATTTGTATATGTATATTAATATATATAATAATATCATTATTACTATATATTAATATGCATATATATAATTTAGAATACTATTATCTCATTAACATTAACAATAATCGATATGATGTTTGTTTAGTTAAATATATATTAATATAATTGTTCATTATCATCATATATTAATATATTATTTATTTATTTCCTCATAACATTGAGATCGTTTTATCTGATCAAAGCTATAAACATCAACAATAAGCATTTGAGAGCCATCAACTTTTAGTTTAAGTTCCTCATTTTCTTTTTCAGATCTGTCAAGATCTTCAAGGGTTGCTTTAGGATTCTTTTTCAGATGTTTTACTTCTGTTGAATCCATGATCTCCTCAAGTTGTTAAACTTTCTTTCAGAGGACCAAAGCTCTGATACCAATTGTTAGAAACACTGAGAGGGGGGTGGGGTGAATCATTGTTTGTCTATTTATTATATTTCAACAACTTTAAACATAAACCAAATATATATCAATTGAAGCTTAATACAATAACACATAACACATGATATGATTACTGGGAAACCTTGATTAGAGGAAAAACCCGGTGGGAATTAGTACCCACAAATATTGCACTAGTATAATGAACTTGTTAAAGTTCCTTTGCCTTGTTAGGAGCAGTCTTTACAATGCAAGTACAATGACCTGGTTAAGGGTCTGACCTAGTTAGGATTCTTTTACAAATAACCTTGTTAGGGGTGAGGACTCACTATCGAAGAAGCTCACTGCTCAATAGGATGAAGGATACAACCTCCTTGATAATAGATATACACTATATCCAAAAGTGAACTGTTGTATGTGACACACTCGTCTGATCAGTTCCGGTTATGTGCTAGGGCTCTTATACTTTTCAAGAGCTTTATCTCATTTTGACTTCTTATATTATTCTTTTATATCTCTGCTCTTCATATATCTTCAACACTTTCTAATACATTTTTTCATGTTATATATATATATATATATGTATATATGTATATATATATGTATATATATATATACATATATACATATATATATATACATATACATATATATATATACATATATATACATATATACATATATATATACATACACATATATATACATACACATATATATATATATATGTACATATATATATATATACATATATATATATATATGTGTGTGTGTGTGTATGTATATATATATATATGTGTATGTATATATATATGTGTGTGTGTGTGTGTATGTATATATATGTATATATGTATATATGTATGTATATATATATGTTTATATATATGTATATATATTGATTGATATATATATATATATAAATATATATTTTCATGCCTGAATAGATGTGACTATAACAAGACCTTAGTCAACCCAAAACAACATTCACAACGCTTCCAAATAAATTGGCTTAAGCGTGTTTATAGTAATGTTTAATACATGATTACAAACTTATTACAATAGACACTTAGCCTTTACACAACAAAATATTACACGCTAATCAAAAAATTGAAGTCAGCTTCATACTCTGTATTCTGAGCTGCTAGTGTACTTGATCTTTTTGTAACTTGTCCGTATTGACATTCCATACCATGCGTGTATAGGGTAAGCATAAAAACATATCATAGAGCTTATTTCTGAAGGTGCTTAGTCTAAATCGATCGTACGCACGTGTGCTAGTGCTCTGATCGACTGTATATCTTTGTTCTTCTTTGTCTTCTATACTTAGCCATTTTGTCTTACAAGTTTACTTGACAAAACTTCATATGACTTTGTTGCCATAATGACAACAAAAAATAAGTCACATTCTCCCTAAGAGTCAACTTTCCAACACAGATTAGGGTTAAAATCACCTTATATTCTCTTATCCCACCTGTCTAGACCCTTGGGTTGGGATTTGGGCACCATAAGAGCTGATTCCTAAAATCTAGGAAATGTTGGCATGACAGCTTTTAAAAGTTGTCATGACAACTTTTGTCAAAATGACAATTTCTCCATTTTGAGTGTCCTAATTGGTTCTAAACCTTACCAATAGACCTCAAATGACATAATAACATTAAAAACTTAAAAATCTTCCAACTTGGGGACTTTGGTCAACCCTTTGACTTTTGAGTTGACTTCTAGGTTCCAGACACCTAGAATCAACTAAACCTAGAAACATACAAACCCTTATCTTTCCTATATCTAATCACACCTCAAAACACACTAGGGAATTTATAGATTAGTCCTTATTCATGGATGGTTAACCAAACCAACCTACAAGCCAAAATGTCTCAAGATCTTATTAAATACCTTAGGGTGCTCCTACACCATCCTCCCCCTGCAACAAGAAAATTAAGGTACCTATGGTGTCAGGAACTCCTCATTGATTCCATGCTTCTTGAAGTCACTCTCAGGTATGCAAGTGGCTTCTGACTTTGGTTGTTGTCTCCACTTCACTAGATGTTCCATATAGACTTTGTGTCTTGTCTTCTTCTTTACTCTTGAATCCAATATCTTCTCCACTTGTGGCTTGACTTGTTCTTGAGTCTTGAACTCTCCCATGTCCTTATGCACCTCTGTATTTTACTGCAACTCATCCATATCTGGCCCCTTATACTTGATTAATTCTTTCACATTGAATATTGGAGAAATTGAGATCTCCTTGGGCAACTCCACCTTATAAGCATTAGACCCATACTTTGCCAATATCTTGCAAGTTCCAATTATTTTCATCTGTATTTTACTAGGTATCCCCTTTAGTATTATTTCCTTATCCAAGAACACCATTACTAACTCTCCCACTTCAAACTGCAAATATCTTCTTTCATCATCTCTTTTTGCCTTCAACTTTTGATTGGACTCCATTAAGGTCTTTTGCACTTGTTCATGAACTTCCTTCATTGATTGTGCAAAATCATTAGCATTCCTACTAAATCCCTCATATCCTTTGAGGTCTTTGAGCTCCATCACACCCCTAGGATGTTTCCCATACACAATCTCAAATGGACTTTTCCCTGTAGTCATATTTGTGCTATCATTATAGGCAAATTATTCCTGTGGAATAACTTGCTCCCATCCTTGTCGATATTCCTTTGTCAAACATCTAAGAAAGTTCCCAAGAACTCTATTGATTACTTCAATACGCCCATCCGTTTGAGGATGATAGGCAAATCTATGAGATGAGTTTGTGCCTAGTATTTTCCATAGGATCTTCCAAAAGTGACCCATGAACTTCACATCCCTGTTTGCAACAATGCTCATACGTAGGCCATGAATCCTCACTATTTCCTTGAAGAACAAGTAGGAAATATGGTTGGCACCATGTGTTTTTTTGTGTGGTATGAAGTGACTCATTTTACTAAACCTGTCCTGCATTTGATGAAGTGCCTTTAGCCTTCTGACATATGCCACATTGCTCCACATATCTTCTCGCTTCCTTTTGCATTTTTGGCCACCAATAGAACCTTTCCACTAGGTCCAATGTCTTATTTAGTCCAAAATGTCTACTTAGGCTCCCATTATGTTTCTCCTAAATGAGGTTCTCCCTCATTGGACCTTTTGGAACATAGATTTTATTTCCTTTAAATAGAAACCCATTCTACAATGTATACTCTACAAACTCACTACGAAAGTGATTCTCAAAATCTTTGCACACTTTGTATATCTCTGAGAAATCTGAATCTCCCTCATATAGATCCTTAAAACCTTCAAATCCTGTACTTTGCAATTGAATCTCTTGGATGGTGAGTAGTCTCCTCCTAAAGGCATCTGCAAATTTGTTTTGCACCCCAGTCTTATGCTTTATAGTGAATGTATATGACTATAGGAAATCCATCCATTTTATGTGCCTCAAGCTAAGCTTGTCTTAAGTGTTTATGTAACTCAATGCTTGATTATCTATAAAGAAATTTTTTTTTTTAGGAAATAGATAATTCCTCCACCTTTTTAAGGTTTTCACAAGAGCATATTTCTCCAAGTCATAGGAAGAGTACCTAGACTTAGCCTCATTTATCCTTTCAGTGAAAAAGGCCACAAGCCTGCCTTCTTGTCTTAGGATAACTCCTACTGCAATGTTGCTTGCATCAAACTCAAAAATGAATGGTTTGTAAAAAATAGGTAATAACAATATAGGCTGAGTAGCCACTTCCTTATTCAACCTCTCAAACCCCTCATTATCTTCCTTGGTCCACACAAACTTTGTTTTCAATCATCCTTTTATAGTCTCTAGGACTGAAGCACAAATCTCACTCAATCTCCTAACGAACTTCCTATAGAATTAGGCTAACCCATGGAAGTTCCTAACTTCTATCCCTATCTTAGGAGTAGGCCAATTCAAGGTAGCCTCTACTTTATCTTTATCCATTTTCAAGTCACCCTTGGAAACTACAAAGCCAAGGTAGACTAACTCTTCCTTCATGAACTCAATCTTCTCAAGGTTTATGGTGAGTTTCTCCTCCTGCAACTTCTTCAACACTAACTCCAAGTGCTTCATATGATCCTCTTTGGTTTTACTAAATATGAGGATGTCATCTAAATAAACAACTACAAGAACTCCTATATAGTCCTTCAAGACTTCATTCATCACCCTCATAAAGGTGCTTGGTGCATTGGTAAGCCCAAAGGGCATAACTAACCATTCATACAACCCCTATGTAGTCTTAAATTCAGACTTCCACTCATCACCCTCTTTCATCCTAATTTGATAGTACCCACTCTTTAAATCAATTTTAGAGAAGTACTTAGCACCCCCCAAGAAATCCATCAAGTCTTCTATTTTAGGAATTGGAAATCTACACCTGATAGTTATCCTATTTATTTCCCTAGAATGAGTACACATCCTCCACTTAGCTCCCTTCTTAGGAGCCAACACCACTGGGAAAACATAAGGGATGATGTTTTTCCTAATCAATCCTTGATCCAACAACTCCTGCACCTTCCTGGCTATCTCTTTTTTTTCTCTGGTGTCATCTTGTATGCAACTTTGTTTGGCAAGGATGCTCCTGGTATAAAATCAATCTGATGACTTATCTCCCTCTTTGGTGGTAGTGAAGCTAATGTACCCTCACAAATTATATCTTTGAACTGATCTAATAGTTCTCTCACCTCTTTTGGCATAGGTGCTTGCTTATGAGTCTCCTCCTCCTTTGGCTTTAACAAGATTGCATAGCCAACTTCTTCATCTTTCATATCCCTTAGGAATTCTTTTCCATTCATCAACATGGAACTAGATTCAACCTTCTCCACTATGTCATCTTCTATGAAGGATTTTATTTTGAAAGTTACCCCATTTTTCTTGAAGGAGTACTTGTTATCTTTCCCATTATGGATAGCTTCTCTATCATACTGCCATGGTCTGCCAAGAAATAGATGGAAAGCATCCATTGGCAACACATCACATAGTATCCTATCCTGATACTTTCCAAAGGAAATTCTACCCACACTTGTTCATTCACCAAGATGTTTTGACCCTTATTCAACCATATAACTTTTTAAGGACACACATGTGGGATTTTGGTGAGCTTCAACTTCTCTACTGCCTCCTCAGATATGACATTATTTGTTGACCTTGAATCAATGATCACCTTGCACACTTTCCAAAATATCTTGCACTTTACTTTGAAAATATCCCTCCTCTTCTTGTGCTCATCTTTGGTGGATGTCTTGATTAAGATTCTTCTCAACATAAGGTGTTCTCCTTTCTCTGAATCTAGACTCACCTCTAATTTTTTAGAGAAATCTTCTTCTTGGACATAAGATATCTTCTTCTCCCCTTGTGAGGATGTTGGTTTATCTAGACACCTATATGCAAGATGCCCCATCTTTCCACAATTGTAATATTTCATAGAATAAAAGTGAGAGCTTCTCCCAAAACCTCTAGATCTTCCTCTTCCACTGTTATAAGAGCTTCTTCCTATGTTATTGTATCAACCCCTATTTCTTGTTTCTTGTCCTTTCTATGAATATCTAGAGTCACTTTTTCCTCTACTGTCACTGCCTCTTCCACTTGAACCTCCTCTATGGCCACCTTTATTGTCTCTACCCCTTCCTCTATTTCTAGAACTAGAATCTTGCTTCTTTTTGAGTTTCTCTTCCACTTTCAAAGCCATTTGAAAACAACTATGAATGGAAGTTAGGGTAAAGAGACTAAGTTCTTCTTGAATATTGCACCTTAATCCATTAAGGTATCTTGCAACTTTGATGCTCTGTTTCTCCTGGATTCTTGATCTAAGCCAAAGTTTTTGAAATTCCTTGGTATAGGCTGGCACATCTAGGTCTTTTTGCCTAAGGTTTGGCCTCTTCTTATGTAGTTGAATATCACAGTCTTCTAGAATATAATTCTCCTTCACCTTTATAATATTGTCTTCCAATTTGATATGGGCTTCTTTCCCTATTTCTCTCTTTCTTCCTGCAAGAACTTCCACCATGTAAGTGCTTTCCCTCTTATCCTTGATTTGGCTGTCTTCACCTTTTGTGCTTCTGTAATTCCATCACACTTGAAGTGATTCTCCATCCCTTCAAGCTATTCCATAACCATTTTAGTGTCCATCTTACCAGAGAATACTGGTATTCCTTCTAGAGCCTTCCCACTCAATTCCTTGAGTGCTTTGAGGAATGGTTCCTCAGGTAGAAGAGGATCAGGCTCTACTTCTATTTCCTCTTCTACTGGTTTCTTTCCTTTATCTATCCCCTCATACATTTTTTGTCTCAACTTGCTAGCACTCTCTACCACTTCTGTCATCTTAATCTTAATTTCCTCCATTGCTTCTTCAAGAAGCCTATTCTTGATTTGTTTCTTTGACAAATCCTTGGGCCAACTCTGTATTGGTCACCATGATTTTCTCACCTATGGATCCACTCCACTTTCTCATGCACTAATCCACTCCCAAGACTTTTTTAATGGCTTTGATACCAATTTGATGAGGAGCTCCTCTCCTAGAGCCTTCTATCTCTTTCCAAGACCTTCACTTGGTCTTTCTTAGGGTCTCTTTCTCTACCCTAACTAGAGGATTCTTTCCTAATCCCCCAAATCTATAGGAACTTCCCACCAACTTCAATCTCATCTCTATTCTCTCCTCCTTAGATTTCTTGCATCCATGGCTTCACTAGCCTCCTGCCACTCCAATGGTGTCAAATTATCAAGGATTGATTTCCTAACTCCCCTTAGGTCTAATCCAACCTTTATGGATTTAATTTTGTGAATCTTGCACCCATTTTCCAATTGAGTTCCAAAATGAAGTCTTTTAGACCTATTAGCCCTCCTAATCACTGAAAAATGTGATTTTCCTCCTAGAATCCCTTAACAACCCTAGAAAAAAATTACATATTCTTTGTGGGTTTTTCCTCCCCTTCAAGATTTTCTAGGTCTTTGGTCTCAACTCTATCTGTACAATGGACTTTTACCAAAACCCTAAAAATAAGGGTTTCTAGGGCATGAAGACTAGTTTGGTTTCTTGATCTTCTTCCACTAATCTAATGAGCTCCTTTGAACTCCTCCTTCCATCAAAAGGTTTTCACCTCATGCCCCTACACTCCACTATCACTGATTGGCACATACCAATCAACTTGCAACCTCCATGGCTGTTGCACTACTCAGTCACCCTAACCAGAATAGCTAGTACTCACCTAGGGCATGATTGTTTTCAAGCTTCCGCTGCACACACACACACTCCAAAATACATATGTACAAATTATATACAAGGATATAATGGATTCCAAGTGGTCATGGAGTTTGAAACATGGGAACACCAAAGAAACCCATTCTTTACATAGCTAGACCAAAACTGGCCAGTGAACTTACAAAATGCAATAATTTAAACAAAACCTAACCAGTAAGTATAATCTACTAAGATAATTCCATAAAGATCTTAGGAATTACATTTCAGACACTATCCATACTCTCATTCAATCCATTCAATCCAATAATATGGTGGATGATGGTTTTGTAACTTAATTACACTGTAAAGTGTTCCTTCTCAAACACCAGTCCGTACAATGTCCAATATAACTATCAGATGAGGGTTGAAATCACCTTATATACTCTTATCCCACATATCTAGACCCTCTGGTCAGGATTTGGGCACCATAAGAGCCAATTCCTAAAATCTAAGAAATGTTGTCGTGACAACTTTTAAAAGTTGTCATGACAACTTTGACAAGTTTTTGTCAAAATGACAATTTCTCTATTTTTAGAGTCCTAATTGGTTCTAAACCATGCCAATTGACCTCAAATGACTTAATAACACTAAAAACTTAAAAATCTTCCCACTTTCAGACTTTGGTCAACCCTTTTACTTTTGAGTTGACTTCTAGGTTCTAGACCCATAGAATCAACTAAGCCTAGCAACATACAAACCCTAATCTTTCCTAACTCTAATCACACCTCAAAACACACTAGGGAGTTTATAGATTAGTACTTATTCATGGATGGTTGGCCAAACCAACCTACAAGCCAAAATGTCTCAAGATCTTATTAAAGACCTTAGGGTTCTCCTGCACTACTGAACTCATCTACATCAAAACATATACTGAACCATGTTGATCCCAAGCTGGAATAAGCTGGAATCAAGTCACCAGACCTCCAAACCAAAATATTGACATCAATGACAACATTCTGAGACAACGGATATCCAAATTGTAGAACCTAAAAATATATGCACAACATCAAATAACATATAGTATCCCTAATCTCCTCACACAATAAGATTAAAATTTTCCTTGGAAATTCCACATCTTCTTTAGGTGTGTCAAAATGCCTCCTCTAGTGCTATACATTGAAGAACAACTCTCCATTAAGGTTTCACATCTCTTCCAATTGTATCAAATCCATCATCCAAGATTATCAGAAAATACCTCATATAATATAAAACACCTTAACAAAAAGATATATCTCTAGACACCTAAAATTGTCTCATGCCTGCAAGCAATGCTTTTAATAACCTTCTTCTTGATTCATAAAATAATTTTAATTATTTAATTAATTCACTGTCATTCTTCTAACACAAATTCAAAAATCATCATTTCCCTCATTTCTCATAATTAAATAATTTTTAATTATTTAATTATCTAATTTAATTCTAATGTTAACTAAATAATTTTATTATTTAATTAATTAATTTGTCCCACTTTAATTAAATAATATTTATTATTTAATTAAATGAATTCTTCTAATATTCCTGACAACTAAATAATTATTTTAATTAATTAACTAAATCTTTTATAATTAAATAAGTTATTTAATTTATTTAATTATTCACTTTTTCAAACAAGAAACCTCTTCTAAAATAAATTAAATATTTATGTTATTTATTAATTTCATGCACATGAGTTAACTAATTGACTTATTTAATTCATTTTATATTTCCTCTCATGCACTGATAATTAAACAATCTTTATTATTTAATTGAAATAATCTTGTTGATTCTTGTCACCCACAATTAAATAGTTATTTTAGTTATTAATTAGTTAACTAAGTCTTCTCTACTTAAATAAATTCTTGAATTTATTTAATTAAATCATTGCTTCTAGTCTTCTATAAATAAATAATTATTTTAATTCTTTAATGATGTAAGGTGTTCCAATGGGTTTGCTTCCACAATCTACTAAGAAGATCTTCTCTATCTTCTTCAAGGATCCTAATCTCCTCTACATCCTTATTAAGCTTAGATCATTAACTAATTCCTAATCTTACTCTCCTCTAAGAGTTTCCACTTGTGCTTCACCCTTTGAAAGATTAACACCTTATGATTACTTCACTTCTCCACTTCTCCTACTCACACTTAGAAGAGTCTAAATGCCAATTTTCAGTCTAACATTCTTGATTCATTAGCAGAGGTGTCCATCAACATGTAGACATCAAATTTGATCAATTTGGAATCCATCTTGAGGGATCTCTTCACTCTTTGAAATCGAGTTCACACTTTTGGCATTAGGAGGCCTATTCCTTATAGCCTTTTCCAGGGTGTTTTTCCCAATTAACTTCAAACTTTCCAAAATAACTTGAAAATCTAAGACCATATCTAGATACCCTTTATCAACTTACAAGAAATTTTTAAGGTTTTAGGTTAAAAATCCCTCCATACATAGGGTTCCTACAAACTAGTTCTTATAGGGCTAATAGGCCTAAAAACTAGGACAGTCTGCAACACTATGCTAAACTTATCCAAAACTTGTCTCCATTGATTGGTATGAACTTGACCAAATTAGTATGTCAAGGTAACACAAAACCCTAACTTAACATGTACTTAGATCGTACATTTCTATCTTCCCCTGCATATGAATGCTCACTATTTCTCCACCAAACCTCTAACCGAACAGTGCATGCTCGCCTAGGGCTTGGTCCTAAAAATAGCTACTTGCCTTTCCTAGAATCCTAACTTTAAAAATATGTACACTTCTGACTCACCTGACATTTCCATCTATGCTTGGAAGTTTCCCATGGTTAGATTTCATCGGGGAGTCATATCTAGACTGATTGTTCATCACAGGACCAGTGAACTACTTAAAACACAAAACAATTTAAACTAGACCTTAAACTACCTCAAAGAAACTTGTTCACTAAGTGAGAAATGTTCCAAACACTCCTAAGAACATAAAACAACCATTAATTTTAAGCTTTCAATCCATAAAGTATGACTATCACAAGGAAATGATCGGGATTTCTGGAAACACAAAATTGTAGACTGTATTGCTCTTCTCCAAATGTGACAATCAATACACTCACTTCATGATTCGAGTCTCTCATACACTAGATGCCTTCTTCCACCATTGTAGGGCCTTGTTGGTCAATTCGCCACTCCTAGAATCAAGGAGAATCCGATGTAACCATATTGCATGCAACATTTGCAATTATTGCAAATGTTGTCATGACAACAAAATAGAAACTTTTGGCATCTTTTCAATTATTCCTACTTCCTACATTTTAGGACCTCTATCCTCTCTATTTTGAGGATCCAAGAGAATTAAAGACCCTATGGCATCTCTATGTCCTCATTTAAGATATTAGGACACATTCAAGACTCTAACCCATTAACTAACAACTAAGCCTAAGAATTTGAAAACTACAAACAATGGCTATTGATGTGACCTTAGTCCTAATGACTAACTCACTTAGCCTATATTTATAAGACCTCCTAAGTTTGAAATACAACTAACCTATCTTGACTTGGCTAATGTCAAGTACAAGACAAAATGAACAAACATGGAGGCTAGCCTAGGTGCCCCTACACCATCATCCCCAAAATAAAAAGATTAATCCACCCTTGGATTGATGATGCTTGGATCAATACCTAGCTTCTTGAACTCTAATTCTTTGACCCATACTGCATCTTCATTTGTTTGATCATTTCTTTTGATCAAGTACTCTTTATACTCTTTTGTTCTAGGCCTCTTGTAGGTTCTTGTATCGAATATGCTGTCAGTTCCTATGACTATATCAGATGGTAATTGTAGCTCATCCACATCTCTGATGACTTCTTGAAGACTTTGATCCAATTCTTGCTTTGGTCCTTTATAGTGGACTAAGTCTGCAATATTGAAGATAGGTGACAGGCCACTGTCTTCCAAGAGTTCTACTTTGAAATCATTATCAACATACTTAGCCAAGATAGAAAAAGGGCCTATCCTTCTCATCTGCAAATTGTGAGGGATTCCCTACTGAAGTATAGACTTGTTGAGATGTACCATAACCATGTCACCCACATTAAACTCAAATGTCCTCCTACTTTTATCAACCTTTGCCTTATGTTTCAAGGTGTTCTTAGTCAAGGTTTTCTGGACTGTATCATGTATCTCTTGCATGGCTTGAGAAAAATCATCTGCATATCCACTTTCTTTCACTCCATCCTTCAAGTCTCTCAACTCATAGACTCTTCTGGTATGTAATCCATACACTACCTTAAAGGGGCTCTTCCCTGTTGATCTATTGATGGTGTCATTGTAGGCATACTCAGCCTATCCACTCAATTGATCACATTTCTATCTGTACTCCTTTGTCAAGCATCTCAGTAGATTTCCAAGGCTTCTATTCACCACTTCATTCTATCCATCAGCTTGAGGATGGTAGGAAGTTCTAAAGGATAAATTAGTGCCTAGTCTTTGCAGAAGAGTCTTCCAAAAATGACTCATAAATTTGGTGTCTCTATCAGACACAATGCTTTGAGGTAACCCATGGATTCTTACTATCTCTTTGAAGAATAGAGATGCTATTTGGCTGGCATCATTAGTGGTCTTGCATTACACAAAGTGAGCCATTTTGCTAAACGTATACAAAACTACATACACACTATCCATACCTTGTCTTTTTTTGGGTAACCCAACTACAAAATCCATGCTCAAGCAATCCCATGGTCTAGTAGGAATAGGTAGGGGATGATAGAGGCCATCATTTGATGAAGTACCCTTGGATCTTTGACACACAATACAACTCTCTACACACCTCTTGACTTCAATATTCATCCTTGGCCAATAGTAGAACCTTTGAACTAGTTCTTATGTCTTTGTGATCCCAAATTGACCACTCAATGGACCATTGTGCTTCTCTTGAATCATTTTCTCCCTAATGGAACCTCTAGGGACACATAGCTTATTGCCTTTAAATAAAAGGTTACTTTGCAAAGTATATCCATCATACTCACTATGGAAATGGTTCTTGTATTCAGTACATACCTTTTAAATGTCTGCAAAGTCCTCATCTTCAGCATATAGATCCTTCAAGTGGTATGTTCCCATGCTCTTCAACTGAATCTCTTGGATGGTAAGAGCTCTTCTTGACAATGCATCAACAACTTTGTTGAGGACACCTTTCTTATGTTTGATATTAAAGGTGTAAGCTTGTAGGTACTCAACCCACTTCATGTGCTTGTGGCTCAACTTCTCTTGAGAATTCAAAAAAATTAAGGCTTGATTATCTGAATAAACAATGAACTCCTTGGGCAGCAAGTAGTGCCTCCACCTCCTCAAATCTTGAACCAATGCATACAACTCAAGGTCATAAGAAGAATACTTCTTCTTTGCTTCACTCAATTTCTCAGAGTGAAATGCTATTAGTCTACCCTCTTTTCTAAGGACAACCCCAATAGCTATGTTGCTTGCATCACATTCAATTGTGAAAAGCTTGGAAAGACTAACACTGGTTGGGTAGCAATCTTTTCCTTCAGCAACTCAAAGCTCTTGTTGGATTTTTCATTTCACATGAACTTGGTCTTCAGTCCTCCTTTGATTGTCTCCAACATTGGAGCACAAATAGCACTAAATTGCCTTATGAACTTCCTATAATACTGAGCAAGGCCATGAAAACTCCTTACCTCTGTTGCTGTCCTTGGAGTGGGCCAATTCATAATAGTTTCTACCTTACTCTTGTCCATTTTTAGATTACCATGAGATAGAACAAATCCTAGGTACACTAGCTCTATTTTGATGAACTCACATTTCTCCAAGTTAATCATTAACTTCTCTTCATGTAGCCTCTTA
>MU226589.1:1330806-1345121 GCA_018584345.1 Thuja plicata | reverse complement strand
TTGAATAGACCATTTAAGTCCATTCATATACCTAGCTAGCTTGATGCTTTCATCTTCAACCACTTGTGACTGTAGGCACAACTTTTGGAACTCTTCAGTGTAGTCTTGGACATCTAAGTCTTTTTGTTTGAGATTATGTCTCCTCCTATGTAGCTACACTTCATAATCATAAGGAAAATAGGTCTGCTTCATCTTTGTCACCATGCCCTTCCATGTGGCTATAGGACTCTTTCCTTCTTTCTCTCTTTCAGTTTGAACAAACTTCCACCATGTGAGAGATGAACCTCTCAATCTTGACTAAGCCACATTCACTTTTTGGGCCTCTGTGATACCATCACATTCAAAATGGTTCTCTATGTTGTCTATCCAATCCACTACTGAATCTGGATCCATTTGTCCACTAAATAGTGGCACACCCTCAAAAGCTTTACCACTCAAAGCCTTCAATGCCTTTAAGAAGGGTTCTTGGTCACTGATAGGGTCAGGGGTTGGATCTTCTTCTTCTATATCCACTCCTTTATCCCTTGCTTCTTCTTCTTCTTTCTGGTCAATCTTATCCTTCATCTTCTCAACTTTGTCTTGGACCTCTCCCAAGAGTTGCTCCATTTAAGACAATCTTTCTCTTAATGACTTGTTGTCTTCTTCTTGTTCTTTCACCTTTTTGGCTAACTCAGCATTAGTCACCGTGACTCTATCTTTTTCTGATTCTCTAGGTGTATTCTCTCCCACTGATTTAGTAGGCTGAAACATCCACCACAAGCCTGATCTTTAATCAAGCTCTAATACCAATATGATGTAAGGTGTTCCAATGCGTTTTCTTGCACAATCTACTAAGAAGATCTTCTCTATCTTCTTCAAGGGTCCTAATCTCCTCTAGGTCCTTATTAGTCTTAGATCATTAACTAAGTCCTAATCTTACTCTCCTCTAAGAGTCTCCACTTGTGCTTCACCATTTGAAAGACTAGCACCCTATGATTTCTTCACTTCTCCACTTCTCCTACTCACACTTAGAAGAGTCTAAATGCCAATTTTCACTCTAACATTATTCATTCATTAGCAGAGGTGTCTATAAACATGTAGACATCACATTTGATCAATTTGGAATCCATCTTGAGGGATCTCTTCACTCTTTGCAATCAAGTTCACACTTTTGGCATAAGGAGGCCTAATTCCTTGTAGCCTTTTCCAGGGTGTTTTTCCCAATTAACTTCAAACTTTCCCAAAGAACTTGAAAATATAAGACCATATCCTACAAACTAGGTCTTATAGGGCTAATAGGCCTAAAAACTAGGACAGTCTACAACACTATGCTAAACTTGTCCAAAACTTGTCTCCACTGATTGGTATGAACTCGACCAACTTAGTATGTCAAGGTAACACAAAACCCTAACTTAACATGTACTTAGACCGTACAATTCTATCTTCCCCTGCATATGAATGCTCATTGTTTCTCCACCAAACCTCGAACTGGATAGTGCATGCTCGCCTAGGGCTTGGTCCTAAAAATAGCTACTTTCCTTTCCCAGACTCCTAACTCTACAACTATGTACACTACTGACTCCCCTAACATTTCCATCTACCCTTGAAAGTTTCCCATGGTTAAATTTCATGGGGGAGTCATATCTAGACTAACTAGTCAAGATAGGACCAGTGAACTACTTAAAACACAAAATAATTTAAACTAGACTTTAAACTTGTAACACCCCAAAATTGGCATCTTGCAACCCTTGCATTTATCATTCTTCTAAATCATCAAAGTCCTATTGTACCACGAAATTCTGAGTTTTAACTAACTCTACTAGACCTAAGTGTCAAATGTAGAAAATCCTAAATCTGCATTAATCATACATTATGTTTAATTCCTAAATATCTATTGGCTAAACAAACCTTATGATCGAATAAATTTAATTATAAAATCCTAGCACTTTAATTAAATCAAATTCACCCTCTTTAGCTAAAACACATAAAAAAGAATTAAATAATATTTAATTATTAAATAAATATCCTCATTTCAATAATTGAATCTAATTATTCAGATAATTGAGAAAAACACATTTATGATGTCATATTTATTTAATTAATTAAATATTCTCTCAAAATCTTATCTTTAGTTCAGAAATGGAAACTTTGAATTAACTATGCTTTAAAGAGAAAGAAAATAGTTAAAGCAAAGGGAAAACAATTTATTGTATTCTTTTAAAGAAAGCTTTCTATTTTAAACTGGCTTTTCTATCTGTTTTATTTCAAAAAGGAAAGTTTCTATTCTAAACAACCTCTGAGTCTATAAAAGAACTCTCATTCCTCATTCAAAACCCCTGGAGAAAATATGCATTGTTAGAATACTAAATTGTTCCTACATTTTTATCATCTCATTTGTTAAAAGCTTTCATTTGCAATAGAATAATTTCAATTTTTCTTAGAATAATTGCATTGAAATCATGTCTTAGATTAAGCTTTCATCTTTCAATTATTATAATAACCTTCCATTGTATTGCATTCATGGAGAAAAATCCTTCATTCTTAGATTGGTCTATGGTTGTGAGACTCTCGTTCTGAGAGTTATTTTGAAAACCCCATCTGGATAGAAGGCAACAGGTCAAATCATGCAGACAGGCAGGATGAATAATCTCATATTCAGTCTTGTGTGTATCTGATGAAGAAGGACTATGTTGAAGTTTATGGTGAATTAACAAGGCCAAATTTACCACATACATTTCTGGCACCCGCCGTGAGGTAGGTACAATCTATTCTGGCCTCATTTAATTTTACCTTTTTTTCATTTTTCTGCATTTTGTCCATACTTCTGTACTGCTCTATTTTAATGTCGCACGAACTTTTTGAGCGTCTCGCATGAACTTTCTAGTTCTTTGTGGGACCCTTTGCACTTCTTCGTGTAATCTAGGCTGAATCATCGTGTGAAATTACACACCAGAGCTTTCATTTGATTTTTTTTTTGTCTCAGTTTTCTAACCATATGCTATTTTCTGACATCTGTGTTTCTCTGATTTTATCTTTTAGAACAACTTAACAGTGGTTTGCAGGACGCTGAGATAAAGAATAGCAATCATAAACTTCTAACATGTTTATTGTAGGACGTTGAAATGAATAAAATCATTACAAACTACTAATGGGTTTATTGCAGGACGTTTGTTGAAGACCTTGCATGTTTTCACAGATTATCATGTCTGTTTTTAGTAGTTAAAACACACTTTGGTTGGTGTTTAAAATGAATCATTGTCTTGCGTGATTGAAGTTTTTTTAGATTGTAATCCCGAGAACTACATGAACGTATCCTCTCCCCTCGCCTTTATGGATCTTGGGTGTAAGATAAATTCATGTGATTCTTCTAGAGTGGCTACCTCTCGAGAGCTTTAGCAGCGCCGGTGAGAGTGGATGCCCAATCGGTAATAGGCTAAAGCCAAGCCCTTCCAAATTGGTATACAAAAAATGCTATTGTGATTAATGTCACAATAGACAGGTGTGAATTCATTGTGGCAACCAAAATCTCCTCCAGTACCCTAGTGGTGTGTTAAAGTCCCGACATCGTTAAGGTGAAAGCCTTGCTTTGAAAGGATTGGGAGAGCCCCCTTAATTGGGAAAATGACTTGATCACAACCACCTGAACGGATGTCCTTACTAAAAACTGTTGTTCTATTTTCCAAAAACTCTCTATCTATTGGATCAGAAGGTCAGAGATTGACTAAGATGCCCCACACTCTTACGACTCTTAGTAGAGACAACAGCCCTTTGGGAAGCAATTCCTTTGGGGTTCGAAGCTTGGTGTGCCTGAGAAGTGAGTGCACATGTAAGGAGGAGCCCGTGCCTCCAAGCTTCTAAGTTTTCCACTAAGAGTAGGTGTAGCTCAACTTCAGTTCAAGTGGGGATTCAACAGATACTGTCCTGGCTATCCTAGGATTGTGATGTTTCTATTTTGGTACTAAAAACATTCTGTTTAATGTGTTTTTCACGGGTGTATCATTTGAACAGTCAAAACTATCATCAAAAAACACACAAACTATCAAACTTGAACATGTCCAACACAATCTGTAACTCAAACTATCTATCAGACAACAACATGTTCTTATCCTGGGAAGCGTAGTCTGGTTTCACACGTCTAATTCTATAGACTTTCATTTGTCAAAACTACATAGTTCCGTGCAACATTTTGGAAATCTTCACATCATTACCTGAGAGTCTTCGCATGATACACTGGAAACTATCGCGTGACATTTTGCAACATTGCTATTACTTTGTCACTTTTTTCACTAGTCTGGCATCATTCTTCATGTGAGACTACAAAGTTTCATGCACATCTGTGAGAATATTCATGTAAAAGTACATTTCTTCATGTGAGTCTGAAGCCTTTTTTTCAAAATAGTGAGCTAATTCCCATTTGTCAAGCGTACTTCTATCAAAACTGGTCTCAGATCTGGGTCTATTTATTTGCCTTCTATCTTCACATAGTCTGAAGCTTGGTTTCTTGGGTTGAGAATTACGTGATTCTTTCTTAAAATGGTCTTGTCCCATATCTTGTGGTCTCTTTCATCTGTGTTGTCATGCCTTGTGTCGCAATAGTCATCCCTTGGCTGTTCTAGCCTCATCTTCGATGATTTTCACCAAGGATACCTCACCTTTTGGCACTTTCTGTGCATTTACTTTGAGATATTTTCAAGTTTGATCCTAGTTCACATCGCTTGTTCAATCTTTGTCTATGACTGTCACAACTCGAAGTGGAAAAACATTTCCTTCAATCAATCAAGATGAATCTATGCTTTCCACACCATTTTTAGCTACATCTAGTGAGGAATCATCTTGATCTCCTTCTCTGGTACATTGACCTTTCATCAAACAGTCATTTCTAGTGTATTTTAGTCAGGTTCAAAATCCTTTGTTCCAAGAGGACCCAAATTCTAAAAATATTGAACCTTCTTATACTGAGTCTTTACACACTGAACTCTTGCATTCTAGCAAGATGGAAGATCATGACCAAATAGGTGAGGCTAGTAGATCTAACCTCCTTAAAGCTTGTGGTAAGTCCCATTCTCAAGACCCCCCTAACAATGTGGAAACAAAAATAACCCAGGAAGAGATTGCAAATGCTTGTGCCAATAAATATTTCCGCAGGATGATGGACATTCTCCTAGCTGAGGAAAAAGAGAAATACCTTCTCAAACTAGCCAATCAAGGGGCTAAGTTACCCTCCAACTATAATGTAGAAACACTTGTTGAGAAAGAGGAAGAAACCAAAAACTCTCACTTGTGAAAACAAATGCAAACTATGCAAGAGAAACTCTCTCAACTCTTGAAAGAGAAAGACAAACCTGTTACACAATTCACATTGGAAAGCATCTATCCTTTCCCGTTTGACAAGAATCTTTGCATGTCTCCTTTCCCCAAAGGAGTTGAACTTCCTAAATACGATAAATAATTGGGTACATCTGACCCTCAAGACCATTTGAGAGAGTTTGGTGCTCTCTCTATGGAGTTCATACATGACACAACCTATCTCATACATCTTTTCCCACGTAGTTTGGGAGGGTCAGCTATGGAATGGTTCTCTAGACTACCAACTGGCATCAAAACTTTTGATGAAATTACCAATTTATTTCTACAACACTATTCTCACAACATCCAACATCCAGTTCATATCTGAGATCTTTGCAACTTGAAACAAAATCATGGGGAATCCTTCTTGACATTTCTCCAAAGATGGTGACAACTTTATACACGATATTCTTGCAAGATACCCAAATCTGAAAATTTGGGCATCTTTCTCGACAATCTTCTCCCCAACTTTGGATATCAAGTATAGCTGCAAGGTCCTCTAACCTTTGATGACATGATTAAGCAAGCTGTGAGAATCAAGACATTCATGATCCAGAAAGGAGAATTGACCTTACACAAGGAAAATAATAAGGGTCTTCCTCCTCAAGCAAAGATAAACTCAAATTTCCCAAAAAGAACCAAAATATTGTGAATGATGGAGTTGTAGACAATGTGACTCCCAAGGCTTCCAAGGATGGCTTTAATCTCACTACCATGATGCAAGCAACCAAAGCCACTGAACAGGCTGCGGCAGATTCCAAACCGAGTACTTCATGATTTTCCAGATCTAAACCTTGGGCTCCTAGACCCAAGCGTGAGTTCACTCCTTTAGGAGAACCTCTTGAGGCGGTTTAAAAGACTCTCTTGGACAACCATTTACTCACTCCACTAGATAATTCATGACCTTATGATCCACAATGAAGACCCTCTTGGTGGAATGAATCCGCTTATTGTGATTTTCACCAAAAAAAAGGTTATAAAATGGCTACTTGTCTTAAATTGCGGCATAAAATCTAGGATCTCATCAATAGTGAAGTCATTGCTGTGGGAGGTCACAACAAAAATTCTAATCACCAAGCTTTTAAAGATCCATTTCCTCCTCATGGAAAACGTGAATCATCTAAAGGCAAAAATACTGATGCTAATGTCAACTATACATACACCAATAATGACAATGTCATTAATATGGTTGAACCTGTTGATACTGAATACTGTAATGTCATCATTCTCAAGGGAAGGGAAGATACTGCTAAGCCCAAAACACCTTTCATCTTGTGAGGGTCTATCCCTCAATCCTTCGAACAAGAACAGTCTCAGGTCAGTGCTAATGTTGTTACTCGATCTCGTGCTAAGATCATCCTCAAAGGCCCTGAGCCTCCTATGTCTACATCAACACAACCAACAAACAAAGCTAATGTCAGTTCTACCAATAAGAATTCAAAATTAGGTTCTTCATCTAATTCTACCAATTACAACATTCTCAATCAATTGCAACATACTAATGCTCAGATAACTATTTTTGAGCTGCTAAAAATCTCCCCTGCTCAGAGGGAAATCCTACACAAAGCCCTTACTGAGGCCAATGTCCCAAAAGATCTTGATCTTGACCAGTTTCAATCCATGGTAGGTCACTTGAACTCCTTCCATTACTTGTCTTTCTCTAAGGAAGATGACCATTCTTTGAGTCACTTGCATAATAAACCTCTACACATTGAAGTCATGATTGGTCCAAAGTGTGTTTTCCGTGTTCTCATAGATAACGACGTTGGCCTCAATATTTTCTCTGCTAGCTTCCTTACTAAATTAGGCTATGAAAAAGACTACATTGATGCCCACAAAAAGATTACTATTAAGGCCTATGATGAGGAAGAATGTAAATCTAAGGGGATAGTTGTGTTGCCAATCAGAGTTGGCCCTGTTGAACGCGATGTTATCTGTCAAGTGCTTGACATCCCTTTGGCATATAATATTCTGTTAGGCAGGACATGGATCCATGAAATGTAGGTTGTCCCTTCCACATACCATCAGTGCATTAAGTTCCCATTCCAAGGATCTGAAGTGACTATACCCACTAACACACGCTATGATTGCAACACCCTCACAAAATCTGCTGACATCTTTGTGCCTACCAACAGAGAATCTATTGAGCTCCTTGAGTCTAAATTAAAAGAAATGGAAAAGAGCTTGACACTCAAAGAAACTGACATGGGAGGATATCAGATTGAACCTGTGCTATCTATTACGTCTCTTCCTTTGTCTCCACATTCTTTTGGGAGACCTTCTGAGAGCACTAAACCTTCTATAGTTCCTCCTCCAACAAAGTATGGTGGTACTTTTGTACAAGGCATAGTACCATTAGAAGAAGAAGCTGAAAATAGAGCTATTAAAGCTTGGATCTATAAGGAAGAAGACACTTCTCCACAAACTACTCCACCTTATGACATAAAATCTGAGTAGTATGTCAAAGGTCTATCCATTATGCAACATTTTGGCTACAAAGGAAATGGTCCCATAGGTGCGAATAATAAGGGATTGATTGCACCACTTGAAGCCATTGGTTGCAAAACATATGACTCTATAGGTATAGGCTTCAAGAAACTCACATTTCAACTGGGGATAAACAAGTTAGTTCCTCGAGTAGATAAACAACCAATACCTAAAGAAACATCTAAAACTGAAGAATTTGAAGATAGTTCTGATGAGGATAGTTTTCCTTATCCTATTCCTCCTGATCTGGTGACATTCTTTGTTGAGATAGATGACTTTATATCACACATCAGTACAGTAGAAACTGACAGCGATTCTGATGACACCACTTCACTTGCTCCATTAACCTATGAGGAGTGAAAAGAAATACAAACTATAAATCCTGGTCATCAGGGTGATTTATACATACCACCACACTTTCAAGAATAGTTTGAACAAGAATCCCAATCAGTGCTCACTATACAAGAGGAAACTACTGCTACAAACAATAATGAGGTACCTAGGTCAAAAGGTGCTCATCTGACCATAGTGGAAGTTCTAGGTAGAACTCATCCCAACTAGGGAAAAAGGGTTCATTTCACTCATGTTCTTGACATGACACCTAATGATGAAATAGACTCTCATGAATATAGTTCGAAAACTTGTCCTATGCCACCTCTGTCAGAGATAAAAATACAGTTCACACATATGAAAACCTTCTTGAAGTAGGTGAAGGGTTTAGTGTCAGGTCAAATAGTCTGACTCCCTAGTTGTTAACATGTCATCTACTACGGTCGCTAGGAATCAAAGGAATTCGACTATACCTCTGGATGAGATCGCTTTAGGTCTTGACTTGCTTGTCCATGCTTTTGATGATTATACCATGAATGCACTTGAACCCATCACTTCTCTTTCACTTTGGCATCCTGAGAATGGAACTTTACCTCCCCATCTAATGAAGTCCTTACATTCTAGAATGATTACGCTCTTCCCTATTACCTACACGTTGTCGAACTTGTAACCTTCTCCACTAGAAAAGAAAGTGTCAACATGACTGAGGTTGGCATCAAGCATCTTAGTCACAAAATCAAAAGAAAAAAAAATAGACACTCTAATGGTGAAAACCACATTGTGGCAGTATCAGAGCCTAAAACAGTCAAAATAAAAGACGTATCCAAGGTTGAAAACCTCTCTAAGGTGCCCGAGAATGAGATACTTGATGTGCTTCCAGGTCATTTCTAGGAAAGATCATCTGTGCTTATTGAACCAAATCAACCAATCAACTTGGGCATAGAGGTTGAACCTCAGATCATTCATTTGGCACAATCAATATCCAAAGCAGAAAGAGAGGAATTCATTACATTCTTTAGGAGTAAAAAGATAAACTTCGCATGGAAATATTCAGACATGCCAGGATTAGACCCTAATCTAATCATGCACCATTTTTCCATTGCACCAGGTGTCAAGCCTGTCAAGAAGAAGCTTTGAAAAATGCATCCCCATGTAGCTCTACTTGTCAAAGCTGAATTGGAGAAACTTCTTAAGGCAGTGTTTATCAGAGTGATTGACTATGTAGAATGGATCTCTAACATTGTTCTAGTATCAAAACATGATAAATCTATCCGAGTCTGCACATACTTCAGAGACTTAAATTTGGCATGTCCTAAGGATAATTTTCCATTGCCCAATATTGATATGATTTTAGATATGAAAACAAGGTATGAAATGTACTCACTAATGGATGGTTCCTCTGGCTATAACCAGATAAAAATTGTGCCTGAGGACCAAGAGAAAACTGCTTTCACATGTGCCTAGGGTACTTTCTGTTGGAATGTCATGCCCTTTGGACTCAAAAATGTTGGTGCTACATATCAGAGAGATGTTACTACTATATTTCATGAAATGATGCATAAAATAATGGAAGATTATGTGGATGATACTCTAGCTAAGAGCATGCACTGAGAGAAACATCTTGTGAATCTAGGTCCCATACTAGATCACATGGAACAGTTCAGTCTAAGGCTCAATCCTAAGAAATGTGCATTTGGCGTAACATCTGGAAAACTACTTGGGTATATTATCTCTACCAAAGGCATCGAAGTGGATCCTGTGAAAGTAAAAGCAATCCTGGAAATGCCACCACCAAAAAATATCAGACAAATGAGAGGACTTCAAGGCTAACTACAGTCTATCCAGCGCTTTATCTCACAACTGGTGGACAAGTCACAACCATTCACCAAGACTTTACACAAAGGTGTGACTTACCAATGGAACAAAGAATGTGATGAAGGGTTCACACAAATCAAATAGTATCTTACGAACCCACCTATCTTGATGCCTCCTATTCATGGGAAGCCTCTTATGCTTTACATTTATGCTACAGATGCATCATTGGGTATCTTATTGGCTCAAGAGGATCAGCACAACAAAGAAAGGGCTATCTATTACATTAGTAGAACTCTGGTCTCATATGAAACAAAATATTATGCTATGGAGAAGTCTTGCCTTGTAGTGGTATTTTCTTCACAAAAATTACGACACTACATCCTGGCTCATACTACATGCCTAATTTCTAAAATTAATCCTCTAAAATATTTACTTAGTAAAAATACCCTCATAGGTAGACTAGCTAAATGGGTCATGCTTCTCAGTGAATTTGATATTGAGTATGTAGAAAGGAAAGCCATCAAAGGGAAAGCAATTGCAGATCAATTGATAGAAGCACCTATAGTGGATCATCAACCATTGCACATTGAATTCCAAGATGAGTCCATATTACTTCTCACACATCGATCATGGACTATGTTTTTTGATGGTTCATTTACCCAATAGGGGTCCGGTGCTGGGATACTATTCATTACACCTCAAAGGTACACTTTACCAAAAGCATATAAGATGTTGTTTCCTTGTACAAATAATATTCCTAAGTACAAAGCCTTAATCAATGGTATGAAGATCGCCCTTGAGTGGTGAGTACACAAACTCAATGTCCTTGGAGATTCATAGTTAGTCATCAATCAAGTAAATGATATCTATAAGACAAAGGACGACAAGCTAGTGCCTTATAAATGGTTGGTTGATGACCTCAAAAAGTATTTTGTTCAAATCAAATTTCAACAAGTTCCAAGGGTAGATAATAAAGTAGTAGATGCCATGACTACTCTTGCCTCCATGCTACAGATGCCAAAAAAATATTTTTGACACAAATTCCTAGTGGAGACGTTACGCTACCCAACCTATGATTCCCCTGATTCTTGGATGATCTGTTCTATCATTGGACATGACTCATCTCGCTACCAACATATCTTTTCCTACCTTTGTGACCAGATTGTTCTAGACACTTACACCTGGAATGAGAAATGTCACTTAATCCGTAGTGCTTCACAGTTTGTCATCATAGCTAATGACTTGTATAGGTGTGGTCCAGATGGTACCCTCCTTAGGTGTTTAGAACCCAATGAGTCCAAATGTGCGTTAGTAGAGGTGCATGAAGGCATCTGTGGGTCCCACTCTAATGGCTTGACATTGGCCCATAAAATTATTAGAGCTGGTTACTATTGGCCAGATATGGAAAAATAAGCTACACATTTTGCTAAGTCTTGCAAACAATGTCAACTACATGGTAATCTGATTCATGCTCTAGCCAAGGGCCTTATTCCCTTCATTACTTTCTGGCCATTTCAACAATGGGCCTTTGACTTGGTGGGTCAAATTTATCCCTCATCCTCAAATGGACATAAGTTCATAATTACAGCTATAGATTATTTCACCAAGTGGGTGGAGGTAGTCCCTCTCACTATTGCCAATAGAAAATCAATAGCCATGTTCATTCTCAACTACATCATCTGCAGGCATGGTGTACCCTCAACAATAATCACTGATAATGGGGGGAAATTCAAAAACAAGGATTTGACAGAGCTATGCTCTAAGTTTAAAATTACTCAGCATTGGTCTTCCATCTATTATCCTCAGGGTAATGGATAGGTGGAGGCATCCAACAAGACAATCCTTAAAATCCTGCATCACACAGTGCACAAATCTGAACGAGATTGGCATCTCTGGATCAATCTAGCTCTTTGGGCATATAGGACAAGCATAAGAACACCAACAAGGGCTACTCCCTATGCATTGGTTTATGGAGGAGATGTTGTGTTACCAATTGAGCTTGAGATTCCTTCTCTGTGAGTCTCCCTAAAAGGCCTCATTACTGATGAAGATAACATAATATATTGGCTACAAGAGCTAGCACTACTTGATGAACATCGGCAAGTGGCATTCAATCACCTTCGAGCATACCAGAAAAGGATGTCCAAGAGCTATAAAAAGAAGGTTAGACCAAGATATTTCCAAGCGGGTGACCTCGTTCTGAGGGAGAACCCTAAGAATCAAAAACATCAAATCCAAAAAGGGAAGTTTGAACCAAATTGGCTTGGTCTGTATGTTGTCACTATAGTGTTTAGGTTTTGTACCTATCAAATTTCTACTACTGAAGGAGAGAAACTCAAGGAGCCCATCAACACTCTTCATCTGAAACGGTTCTACAGCTGAGACATCTTCAGTATGCTCCTGTATATAGTATAGTCCTGAAAAATTTCTAAAAATCTGAAAAAGTCCTAAAAAAATGATCATCTTAGTGAAAACCTAGCGATAGGTGCTTTGATGTATCTCCAAAAAAATTATATATTCCAAAAATACAAAAAAATTAAAAATTAAAAAATACAAAAAAAGATAAAAAGAGAAAAAGTGCCATTGATGAAAACCTAGCAAATAGGCATCATGGTAGCAAAAAGTATTTCTTCCAAGAAGGTGAAAACCTGGTAAACAAGCACCTCTTGTTCCACATTTCTATATCTATCACAGCACCACTTGGCTTTATGCATTTTCTTTCCTACTTTCCTACTTGCATTTTCTTTCCGCATGCTTTTCATTTCCCATCAAGAGACCAACTTACATGGATTGAAATTGGTCATACTCTCAGGGAAACCCTCCTAGTCTTGGGGGGATTGTCCTATTATCTTTTGGGATCTTCTTCATGATAGTCACCAGTGGTTCTGACTGCGTCTGTCTACTATCGCTTATCTTATAATGAGATCTCTCTCCTTGAGAATCTCCCTAACATCAGTCACCAGTGGTTCTCACTATGTTTGCCTACTAATGTCTAGCTAGTCCTATGATCTCTTCACTTGAGCATCTTTCTTGTGTCATTCACCAGTGGTTCTCACTACGTCTATCTACTATCATTTTACTATTGAGATTGCTCACATCCATTACAGTTGGAGTTATACTCAAACATTCTATCTATCGATACTCGGTCTTGGCATCCTTTGCTTTAGTTTGTACATAGCTTTTGGTCACTTTCATGATACTTTGGTTCCTTTGTGAACCCTACTGACTTGACATTGATTCAGCGCCATACGCCTGGGGGAAATCAAATCTAGTTTGTCCTTACAACATACGTCAAGTCAGTCATCGTTACTTGGGGGCACGTGTCCCCCATTTGATCACATCTTTGGTTTACACCTAAGTCAGTAATCTTGTCACTTCTCAAGGACAACTCGCTACTGACACAAACTAGTGTTTTTCAACACCACCATAAACAGTGTTTTTAACACTATCTTTGGACACATCTATGTTTTTTAACACACATCGGATATCTCAAACGTAAACATCTATCGATAACAATCAAACACAATGCACTTACAAGTACAATGGTGTTTTTTAACACCTCATACATATACATTCGCAAACTTTGAAACTGGCTGAGCTATGCTTGAATCTTTCTTTGTATGTTGTCTGTTCTTGTGGATATTATTGATATTTTCTTTGTCTACTACTTGTTGGTGTAGTCTTGATGATCCGGTTGTGTGCATAAACGTTGACACACTTCTATGAATCATTCCATTCAAGGTTGCTCAAGAATGAGGCCTCAAATATCGATCCATAGCTCTCTAGTCATGGAGTGCAAAGGTTTGAAATGGAGGCCCTCAAATTTGACCTAGTTAGTGCCTATGCAAGTACACCATGAAATTAGAGATTCAAATGCATGAAAATGAGATCTACTCTATATGATTGCAATGCATAAAAATAAATTAATCTAAATGATAACAATGCATGGCTAAATCTATGAAAGGAAATGCAAATGCAAGATTAATCTATGAAAATAAACATGAATCTAATCTACATGAATAGCCATGAATGCAAGAAGAAGAAGACAATAAGATAGAGAAGTTGCAATATCCAAGCTTGAATGCTCAAATCCTCCTCCAAAACTGCTCTCCAAACCTGCAGCATAACAATACTATGAAAAAGATAATTGATGATTGATGACTATCAAATGAGGAGAGATTTCCTTATATAGGAGAGTGAACGGTTGAGATTAAGAGGCAAAAATAATTGATCAATGGTTGAGATTAAGAGGCAAAAACCCACCACTTAGGAAGATGTGATGAAAAAGGCATTTTTATTTAATTTATTTCCTTTTTCATCAAATAAAGTGTTTTAAGTGGGGATTTTTATTTATTTAA
>MU226589.1:1290573-1316299 GCA_018584345.1 Thuja plicata | reverse complement strand
AAAACTACAAACAATGGCTATTGATGTGACCTTAGTCCTAATGACTAACTCACTTAGCCTACATTGCTAAGACCTCCTAAGGTCAAAATAAAACTAACCTATCTTGACTTGGCTAATGTCAAGTACATGCCAAAATGAACAATCATGGAGGCTAGCCTAGGTTATCCTGCACCATTTAATTGTCTAATTATTCTTCTAAAATTAAATAAATGATTTTATTGTTAATTAATTATTTATCTCCTACTTTAATTAAATAATTTTTAATTATCTTACTAAACTAAATATTCTTCTTATTCTTGTCACCATAATTAAATAATTATTTTAATAATTTAATTATTAACTATGTCTTCTATAATTGAATAAAATGATTATTTTTATTTTATATTCCATTTGCACAATGCTAACTAAGCCTTCCTAAAAATATAAAATATTTATTTTATTATTCCCCTCATGTACAATTAAATAATTATTTAATTATTTAAAGCTTATTATATTCTTTAGTTCATGTTCTCAATCATGTCGGTCTACTATTTTAAGCAATTAGTTATCTATCCAGTCTCCTGTCATGCAATCAATTTTATATTTAGCCTTTAGTCATGCAAACAATTATTAGTTAATTATTTATAATAATATGTCTAGTCAGTCTTGTCATAATTAATCTTCAAGATCTATTATCAGTCAACAACCCTTAATGTGAACCATTTGTTGAAGTCTAGAAATCTATAAAGTGAAGGTGATTCTTCATTTTTTGCTAACCACAATTCTTGAATATTTGTGCTATCATTATCAAGGAGCAAATATGAGAGCCTACACAAAGAAGAGAGAGACGAGAAAGGAATTTGGGTGATATTTTGCATTGCTTTATTTGAGTATTTTATGATGCTTATATCATGCTTAGTATTTATTTCTTGAATGATATAGGAATTTATTCATAAAGTAGGATATTTTGTGGTTAGATCCTCTAATCTCTTTTACCGATGCTATCCCTTGATTCCAATTTTCTCTCATATATAATTTGTTGAACCTGACATGAACATAATTCTATTTTTCTAATTTTTGGGGATTCAATGCAACTATTTATTAAACAACACAATCGGTATTTTGTGCAACACAATTGCTAATTCCTAATCTACATTTGTTTTTTTAAATGCCACAATCTCTAGTCAAACAATGTAACTTCTTGGTAAGTGCAAGTATACATCTTTTGTAGTTTGATTCAAATTTATATGTTTTATTTTTGGTTTCTTGTTTTCTGTGTATTTTTAGCTTTTAGGTTGGGATTTTTAGTTACTAATTTTAAGCATGGGGCATGGAAAGTTTTAAGAAAAAAAACTTTTAGGTATATCTTTTATCTTTCTTTTTGTTGTAGTAGGGTAAATCACACTCAATTTGGTGGTTAAAATTAAACCCTTTTCCCTCTTTGTATCTACAAATAGATTGCACCACCTTTTGATTTGGGTTTAAAATTTATCAATATATCTGCCATGATTGGTGCACTTGCACAAAATATTGTAAAACCTTTTTTTCATTTTCTTTAGAGAGGCTTTCTTGGGAATTTCATCAACTCAAAGAACAATCTCAAAGTAGTAACTCCCTCAGGCTACTATATAAATTAAGTTGTGGATAAATTCTAGTTCTATAATTGAGCTATCTCAGGCTTGGTGTATCGGTTATTGTCAAGGACTGGCAAACATGTCTAAGGAACTAGTGTGTTTGACTAGAGAGTATAGTGTCTAACACTTGAACCATGTTAGGTTTAGTGCAACTAAACATTAATAGACCCTTATTTTAGAGGCCACCCTTTTTTATTTGAACATTGCAATATTTTAATGCAAGGGGAGGGAAGAATTTTCCCCCAAGGTATTCACCATATGTTTTCTAGGAATTCGACTCAATAGAAGAAAATTTTTATTTTACTAAAATCTCTAAAAAGGCAAAAAATAGGTGCACCCTAGGGTGTGACAGGATTTTTTTAGCTAACAAAAAATCCAAGTTGTGGGTTGAAATATTGTTATTAAGCTTTGTCCTTAGGCAAAAATTTGTCTTCAAGTATTTTTGTTTGTGATTTGACTAGTGAAAATAATGGGATTTTAAAAAGTCCTTGGACATACAAAAAATCACAATAAGCCAGAGTCTGTCAACAACCATATATCATTCTACGTGTATGTTGTGATTATCACAAAATCAAATAAATGTTGATTCAAAAATGTACTTAGACAAACTGACACAAATTTAATTTTTTCCTACACAATTAATATTTTTAGATCTACAACTGTCAGTTTTAGAGTTGCAATTGATGTTTTTAGAGTCACAATTGTTAGATTTAGAGCCGCAAATAACCATACCTGGAAACATAATTCCTTGTTTTACCAAACGATAACATATTGTCTCAAATTATTCAAAGCAATTGCTTATAAATTTTTACCAGTCCATAAAATTACTAATCTTAGTTAATTCAATGCATCTACAAATATTTTGATGCAAATAATTGATACAATTAGGGTTTTACATCAGAAAATTCTAGATCATTGCTAGGGTCATTACTGAGATTTTTGTATTGTTTATAATCTCCATCTCTATATTTGGCATAAAAAAAATTCTCATTAGACTTTGCATTCCTAGCTCATCATTAGTGTTTTCCATCCTTGTGTCATCATTTTAGGATTGCATACCTTGTCTTATAACTAGGTTTTTTCATCCTTGCATTATCATTATTAGGGTTTCCTCTTTCCCATTCTTATTAGGGTTATTTTATTTTTCCATGCATCATCTTATCATTAGGGTTACCTTACATGTCCCAAAATTTCACAATAGGTCATATATTTCTAAGATTTGGATATCGTTTGCTTTAGGGTTACCTCTTAGAAACTAGAGAATGTTTATTTTAGATATCTTCATAGTGGTGACCTTTTTTTATAAAATTGTATTTTTTTCATGATCATTGTCTTGTCTTTTCATCACTATGTGGAGGTAAAATATTTTCTCCCAATAATTTATGATAGCTCCTAAATTCATAATCTCAAAATTTTGAATTTTTCCCATAGGGTTTATTTTGTCTATCCTTAATTGTCATAATAATTGTTCTTGCATTGATCTTGATTAATTCCCAAAAAATACTAAAAGAAAAATAGGTTTTTTCCTAGCCATTACTATAGTCAAATTATTCCTCAACATAGTCTTGCATTGTCCTTGATTATTTCCCAAAATCAAAATATCTATAAAAAATAGTTTGCTTCCTAGTCATTATTATAGTCAAAATTAGTCTACATCATAATCTTGTATTGTCACCTTGCATTGACCTAGATTCATGCTATAATTCTAGATTCCATTCACTCAATCAAAGAAAAACAAAGGAAAAATAGAACTAAACTAGGACCCTATTTACAATCCCACTAGTTCCATGAGCTTTAACTTCAATACTCTCATGGGTTCATAAAGACCACCTAGAACAGGGGATTCCTTACCTCCTCCTCATGATGAATTATCATTGACAAATATTTAATAAAAATTCAACATAAGGTGAGATAGAAGATGCATCACAAGATCCTAAGGTCCATGATTTCATGAATGCCTTATTATCAGTGGACCCTAGTAGATACTTCCATCTTCTTAATCAAAATGGTGTCAAAATACCATTTGGTTTTGATTCCTTCACTGTTGTGGAAGGTAACCAAACAAATTTAATATGGTTCATTCAATCATATTCTTCACAAGTGTCTACTATTCTACTGTCAAGTAGCACATCCAAGGCTTCCACATGTGTCACAACTTCACCAATGTCATATGGGATCCAATACAACAATCTACTCTTTAATTTAGCACCATCTTCCTATATGAACCCCATATCTACAGGTTAAAACTAGAGTTCTATATGTCCTTTATTATGTCACAAACAAACATGAATACCATATCATAATCTATACGTGGAACTGATATGAAACCTTGTACATAGATTCTATTGGATAGATGCACATATGTATTGAAAGATATATTTGTTGGATGTGTTGTCACTGATGTCAACACATCTATTGGAAAATTTGGATTGTGGTGTAGTATGCTTAGAGGTTTGGTTATTGAATAAAAGTGGTTGTAGGTGTCATGATATTTTTTAGATAGATTCTACTTGATTTATGTTAAGTTATAGCAGTTTGCATGATGACTTGGATATGATATGAGTTTAGGTATGGTGAATGGTTCTTACGTTATTTTCCAGTGTTGTCAGTGTGACTCTAATTACTTCAGTGTGTACTTCCAGGTTGATATTTTTCTATGTGCCTCTGGGTGTATGTTTGGGACATTTTGATGTGTCCTAAATTCAAATGGTTCATGTTAAAAAGGTCCACAAGCTATTTTTTAGGTGTATCATTGGATGTTGATAGTGTTCTTGAGGTCCAACAAAGAGATATGCTGGAAAATCTAATGATTTGAATGAGTTTGAATGGTTTTGTATTACTCATTATGCCTATGGATGTTCTTGGATTATGTACCTAAAGATTTGGCAATCCACATTGATTTTTGTGATCTATTTCAAGGATTTTTTTTATGGTAATAATTTTTATTTATGTTCTCTGGCCAACTTGATTAGTAAAACATTTTGTGGAAGTGTGATGTGTGATTTGTTGTCATTTTATGAGCTTGAGGTCTTTGACAATGACCATTTCTATGATTTGGCTAACATACTTTGACCAATTTTATTATTTTTGGCACTTGGATTTGAAGTTTTAAATTAGGGTTGAGCTAACCTTGTTAATTTTTCAAGTTTTATAAATTATATATATTTAGGGAAAAAATATTGTGTTGCAGACATGTGTGATTGCTAGGAGAGGAAGTGTGCTAGATCTATTGAGATGAGATTAGGAAAGACAAAGAAAATATCAGGGAAAAGGAATCATTTTGAGTGGGTTGAATAATATTGAAATGACTAATGTCATGGAATTGGAGATGGCCAATCATAGTTGGGAGAAGTTACAGACCTTGTATGAAGGAGATAAGGAAGTGAAGGTTTCAAAGCTACATATTTTGAAGGGAAAGTATGAACCCTTGAAGATGAATGAAGATGAGACTCTTTCTTCTTTCATGCTTAGTATGAATGAGGTGGTATTTGATATTAGATGTGTTGGAGGTACCTTGGAAAAAGAGGAGATTATTGCTAAAGTACTGAGATCCTTTCCTTCTTCTTATAAACACAAAGCTGCAGATATTGAGGAGATTCAAATAGTGACAAATATGACAAGAGATAAGTTAGTTTTTTAATCTTACTACTGTTTAGCTAAGTGAATTTGGTGGTTCATTGCCTAAGGTTGAAAAAAAATTCAAATCAACTGTATTTAGAAATGACATGCAAAGATCTTATCCAAAAAAAGGGTCCATAAGGAGGTTGTCAAGATATGAGAAAGAGATGAAAGAGCTTGAATAAGAAGAGAGATAACTTCAAGAATTTGAAGCACTAATTACTAGGATATTTCTGAAAGGTTCTGGTAAGTATAAAGGAAAGACATCCCTTAAGTATTTTTCATGCAATAAGATAGGAAATTTTGCATCTAGATGTCTAGAAAGGGTTCCTAATTTTAAGAATAACAAGCCTATTATTTCAAATATATGTTACTATGTCTTTTATGAAGAAATATAGATGATAAATATGATGATGCTGACTAGAGTGATAATAAATTTACATTCATTAATGTAAAAAAGAAGATTCTATGCCTACTAGTTTTTCTAGTTGTCTTATTTAAGAGAAAGCCATGCATTCCCAAGTTGTCATAGAGTATAAATGGGAAATAGACAATGAATTCTCTCATCACATGACTGGTGATAAGAACAAGTTTTTAATTTATGTGAAGTGTGTTGGTTGTATTGCGAAATGGAGAGATGATATTAGTGGTATGATTAGAGATAGAGGCTCTATTTATCTAGATGTAAATAATAAGACATAAGATGTACTGTATTTGGAAGGTTTGAAATATAATCTTATTAGTGTTGGGAAGTTGATGGAAAAATGTTATGGTCTATATTTGAATAGTGGTCAGAAACATTGTTTGATTGCTCAAATAGATTAAAGGTTGTTATGAGATAAAAGGTTGTCTCATCTAAAATTTGATAATATTGTCGCAATAAGTTCTACTTATACTATTAGAGATATTCCTAAGATAAAGAAAACTACTAACACTATTTGCAAAGAATGTCATTTGTGTAAGAAAACAAGAGTTACTTTTCATTCTAAAACTAAAATTTCAAATAGATTATTAGATCTTGTTCATACTAATTTGTTTGGTCCTGCTAAGATAAGAAGTTTCCAAGGTGATAGGTATTTCATGTTTCTCATTGATGAATACTCTAGGATGGTATGGGTAAATTTCTTCAAAGATACGTCTGAAGCCTTTGTTGATTTTAAGATCTTTAAGAAAATTGTTGAGACAAAGAAAGGATTGAGGTTGAAGTGTTTAAGATCAGATATAGGAGGTAAATTTACATCTGGTGAGTTCAATTATTTTTGTGAGAAGCATGGGATAAAGAGATAATTATATGCTCCAAGGACTCCAACATAGAATGGAGTGGTAAAGAGGAAGAATAGATCTATTATTGACACTATTAGGACTATGATTCTTGAAGGAAAAATTCCATAGATATTATGGAGAGAAGTAGAACTAGAATTGTAGTATACACTCTCAACTGAGTAAAAATCAAAGGAAATACTAGTAAGACACCTTATGATCTATGGTGTATAAATGTGGCTACAGTCAGATATTTTAGAATTTTTGGTTTTAAATGATATATAAAAAGAGATGAGGATATAAAAAAATTTGATGCAAGAAGTGATTAAGGTATATTCCCTAGGTATTATACCAAAAGTAAGGCATATACATGGTATAATAAGAGGTTGAAGAAGATAGTGGAGAGTGGTAATTTCATAGTAGATGAAATATTTGAGTCTATCCAAATCTTGTGAATATGATTCTAATGATCATAATGTCAGTGGTAATCAAGGACAATAACATCAATTTTAAAACCAAGTTCCAAGTATATCGATGAGCAAAGATGATAAAGCCAATACAAGTGAAGAAGAATGAATAAAAGAGTCAAATGTAGAGCCAAAGACTCTGAGTTACCTGAGATTAAATCATTTTGAGAATCATATTATTAGAAATAGGAACAAGGGTGTTCATACTAGAAGAAGGATTACTAGATATTATATTTTCCTAATCTCATAGATTTAACCCAAAGATGTAAATGTTAATCTCTAAATTCTGTTGATGATTAGTGACCAACACTTAGTCATTTACTTAGGTAGTTTTAGTTTTCTATCACTGTGGCCAAGATAAAACTATCCAGGGCTGAGAAACATTGCTGAGTAGTATTCAGGTTGCTAAGTTACATCATGCTGAGCCGATTAGGATACTTAGTGCCGAGTGGCAGAGATGTTAAGTGCCAAGCAGGACAGTTTTTGTATACATGTCTAGATTGTTTCAAACTTTGAGGATAAGTGTTCAGGCTGACTTGTATAAGCTTTTTGGGCTGACTTATGTATGCATTTAATATTTTCCTATGGAGTTAATTATGAATTTAAATGTTTTATCCTATGTATGACCTATTGTAATTATTAATTGTAATACCTTGGAGGCATGAGTATTAGATCTTGATCATTGAACTAGATCTCGCTACGAGACTTGAATAGATATATAAGATTGCTTCTTAACCCTATTTTGTGTGTGTGGAGAGAAGTGTTGACTGCATTTTCAAGTGAAATGACCAGAGGGTTATTTTTTCAAAGAAGCATAGATCAAGCAGAGTGACAGAATAGTGAACAATAGAGTAAAGACATATCAGATTGTGAGATCACAAAAGGTACTGGAAAGAGGAGATCTGTCATCAACATCTAAGTGCATAACGAAGGATCATTACTTGAAACATTCTATTCATTGTATCAGGTGAAATCTCTTAACAGAGTGGTTCTAGAAGACCTTTCTAAATCTCCTAACAAAGTGCTTACTTTATTGTAAGTTGAAATCCTTTCACAGGGTAGATTGTAATGATCTTTAGCTCTTAACCGAGTAGACCTTTAACCATGTAGATTGCATTTTGTAATAAACTTTTGTAGCCCTTATAGGCACACTTTATTGCTCCAGTAGTGAAGAATTTTGTGGGTGTCATCCCCACCCCAGTTTTACCTATTTGGGTTTCTAGGTTACCAAGTTCTTCTGTTATGAGTTATTTATTTCATTGTGTGTATGCTATTTGATGTTACATTAGATTCATTTATGTATGAATGTGGATCAATTTGTTTTAAGTGTTTAAATTTGAAGATCTGATTCACCCCCCCTCTCAATATCTTGCTTTCCCATTATTGTATTTCCAACAATTGGTATCAGATCTCAGTTCTCTAGAAATTTATAATTAGCTTGAGAATACAGATCTTGAGATGGAGATCTACAAGATGGGTAAAGTCATTGAGAATCAAA
The DNA here is from genome assembly GCA_018584345.1 of Thuja plicata. Taxonomy (NCBI): domain Eukaryota; kingdom Viridiplantae; phylum Streptophyta; class Pinopsida; order Cupressales; family Cupressaceae; genus Thuja; species Thuja plicata. The sequence goes on along the minus strand of MU226589.1, from coordinate 1,307,843 downwards.
AGATTGATATTCAGCTAGCACTGCAACAACTTGAGATAGCAAGATAGGAATTAAATAGGTCCTTGACATCAAGGAAAGATTTGGCCAGACAAATGAATGACACTTATTATCAGGAAGAGGACACTACAAATCTATTTCAGAATGGATATTCTACGAAGAGTGATGCAACAATAGAAGATCTACTAGAAAAGAACAATGCACTGTGTGAAGAAGTTATAAACTTAAAAAAGGAACAAGAAGCCCAATCAATAAGGATGTGTGAAGTTGTTGAACAGAAAAAGAAAGCCGAAGATGATAAGGTTATGGTAGAAGAAGGAAAAATATTGATGACTATCAGACTTGATGAAAGAACACATGATGTACAAACAATGATAGTCAATCAAGTTGACATGGCAAATCAAGTGCTACTTGTGAATCAGGAGATCAGTAGGAAAGACATGGAGATTGTAAATCTTAGATCTGAGAAAAGTCAGTTGAAAGATGAATTAAGATCTAAGAAAGAACTTAACAACAGAGTGAATGATCCTAATGCAGCTTTGAGCTACTTTGAACAACTAGTGGAAGAATCAAGAAGACCTAAAGATTCTTTTGGATTAGGTCACACTGAACAACATACAAACACTGAAGAAGGAGAATCATCTAAGATAGGTGAAAGGAAGAATGCAAAACCAAGAAACAACAAACCTATTTTCCACCACTGTGGGAAACTAGGTCATACAACAAACATTTTCTGAAGCAATAATGGTAAGTCCAATCCTAAAACTAACTTTAATGGTTATTTCTTTAACTGTAATAAGTTTGGACATCAAGCATGTGAATGTAAGACAAAGGCAAGCAATGCACCTTCTACACCTAGATTCAATGGTAATTGTTATAACTATCAGAAATATGGTCATAGAGCACAAGATTACAGATCTAAAGGTAAACAACAATGGACATCAAAGGCAGAAGAGAAATCACCAAGAAAAGGCAATACTTACAATTGGGATTACAACACATGGCATAGTTGTCATTACTATGGTGAGTATGGACATGTTCCATAAAATTGCATAAGGACACATTTCAGAGGAAAGTCTAAGAGTTGGATTAATGGAAGCCTAGTTTGTCATAGTTGTCTAAAAAATTGGTCATACAAGGAAATATTGTAAGACTAGGGTACCTGCTCCTACTGTTGATCATATTAGAGCACAAATGAACCAAACATGGGTTAAGAAATCTGAACCATGCAGCAGTGAAGCTAGTGCAGCCAAGGTCACCCAATCCAATGGACCAGGTGATCACACCATCTCCAACTAAGTAAAAGAGGTATGTAAGGAACTACATTTAAAATTCTTATCTTACATCTGTTCCTAATATGAAATGTGCCAAAGTCCATATTTGTATATGTTAAGATGCACTAGGACACATTTTGAAGACAAAAATGTCCAGAAGAGCTAATTGCACTATAGGTGTCAAGCACCAGTCATGGACACTAAGGCTGAGTTCTTTAGTGTGTGTCAATTTTATTGGTCGAGTAAGTTCTGTGATGGTGAGCCGAGTGGCATGCAAGTTGTGTTAGAAAGCCGAGGATAGCTGGCTTGCACTAACTCAATGGGTAGAACATTTATTGCTTACCTACCTTGACCTTTCGATTCTATAAAGGATGAATAGTTTATTCTTCATTTTACCTTGCAATTTTCAGTATTGACGGAGTGATTAAAGAAGTTGTAGAATTGATCTTAACAAAGTTAGCATCGAAGATTTCATCAGCGTGTCATCGGCAATCCTCTGGTGAATAGTGCAAAGTGCTACTTGCCGAGGTACTCTGTTCTTTATTTTTCAAACCCTAATTTCAGAGATTATGGCTGCAAGCTCTTCCGCACCAGTCAAAAGTATGGAGGAAGAACTAGAGCAAGTTCAATTAGTACGGAATGATGTATGTGCAACTCTCAATTTTTGATTCATTCCTGAAAGTGAAATTCAGAGTGATCTGACTGGAGCTCTCTCATTCATTCCACCAAAGGTACTTATGATCCACAATGTTAGATCTTGTTACATGGTTAAAATTGGTGAAGTAGGTGACAGTGAATTGAGAAAATCCTACAAAAAATTATGTGTTGATGGAGTTCTGAAGGAATAATTCAAGCATTTAGCTGACAAAGGGTTAAATTGTGCCCTAGATTTCCCACAAGGTTTCAAAGATGAATGGATTAAGGTCATTCTTAGCCGAGTTCATGATATGTGTATGTGATTGGACAATGGACCAGCCAAGATAACTAAAAACATGATTCATCAAGTGATTGGATATCCTATTATTAATGGGAAATAGACAATGAGAGATAACAGTAAAGAGGAAATTACAATGAACACTGGAGCTATATGGAACAACAGAGGTATGACTATCTCTATAATTAAAGACTTGGAACTTGATAATGGAGTAAGAGTGACTACACCTAAGTTCTATCAATTGAGTCGACTGGATAGTGTTCCTTGCATAGCTGTTGACCAGGCATGGAAGATTGTTAAGAAGAATCATACATATGATCTTGCCAAGCTACAACAAACACAACTAGCCAAGAACCTAGCATCAATTAGAAAAGCTAAGAGCTCATCATGTAAGTTTGGTTCCTTACTAGTCTGCATATTTTTCTACACTCAGAATACATTTCCTACATTGGGAGATATCATTTGGAAAAAGGATAGACCCATTATAGTTCAGATAAGTGAATGCATTGAGAAATTAGGAAGCAATTTCAATAGTATTATGGGAAACTATTTTGTGGAATTTAAAAAGAGAATGAGATTAAGGACTAGGATTCCTAGATCACTAGTGGAGAAGCACTATGAAGAAATTTGTTTTCTAGTTGATACAGACCACACATATATTCAAGCTATGACACCTAGGGTAGCATGGTTGAAATCATTTCCCTATGAAATTAACATTGATGAAGCATCATTAGCCATCATTGCACTCCTAGCCGAGGCAATTGATACTACAGCAGAAAGATTTGGTAATTTTGATGAAGCAAAAGCAAAAATTTCTAGAAGTTTGAAGGAGGGAACCATGGAAAGAAAAAGGAAAAGGATTGTGAAAAATTTGAAGAAAATAGTTGGTCTAGGAAGTGATGAGGAACCTGAGGATGCACCTATAAGCCTATACACTGGACAAGGAGAAGATATATTTACAAAAGAGGAAGTCAGTGCATCTGAGGAGATCACTGAGAAGGCTAAGGGTAATAAACCAGCAGTTGTCAAAGTAGCCAAGCCGAGTAAAGCTAAATCTAAGGTTACACCTCTTGCAGCTAATTGTCCAAGGACTAGAGCATCTACTATTACTTCTCCAGTAGTACAAACAAAAGTGTATGGAAAGAAGAAGGTTGGAGAAAGAAGTTCTAGAAAGAAAACTAAATTTGCTCCTAAGGCTGAGCTGAGCAAACCAGTAAAGCGACCAAGGAGGAGACTGCACTTGGAGACAGATAGTGATGATGAAAATACTAAGATTGATGAACCTAGCAACATAGCCACTGCATAATTCAAAAAACCCGCTAATATTGATGAGGTATGTGACAATTTGAGAAATTCAGCAGGGTTAGCTACTTTTAAATTCATTAAGTATGAGAAACTGAGTATTGAAGAAAAGCATAAAGTTCAAGAAGCACTTTTAGATATGATGAGTAATTTTAAGTTAACTCCTATAGAGATAGGAAACCATGTGCTGAATGAATTATATGAGTTTCTATCGAGCAAATGGGAATTTGCACTTACTACAAAGAGACAGATCAGGGAAGGTACATTAGCCAAGGTGATACCTGAGTTGACATCAAAACAAAGAGAAAAATTCATTGAAGAATATTAGAATAGGTTTGTTCCTAAGCTTAGAGGTTATACTATTTTTAAAAATGATATTGAAGGATTAGTACAACAGAGTACTAGGATTTGGAAGGAAATCTTTGGACTGGTAGTTCCAAATGAAAAGAAATCTGATGAAGCAACATCTGAGCAGAAGGCTAAAGAAGTTGAGATCACCCCTGAGCCATAGATGACACAAGATAAAATTTCTACTAAACAGGACAAGACTAAAGATGCATTAGACTTAGCAAATACTATTGATCTGACTGCAGACAGTCCACTTGACTTCACAATTGATAATTCCAGCAATTTGAATGCTGAGGGATAGGATATGCCAAGTGGTACAAATATTGAGTCGCCTATTAAGGATACTGATACTAAAGGAGGAAAGACCACTGCATCTAGAGAGAGAACTGATGAGAAAATTGAAGTAATCAATGATCAGATAGGGGAAGAGAAAAAGAAAACAGATGCACAAGAGGTAACTTCACAAAATCCACCTATTTTAGAGGTTGTAAAAACATTTTTAGATAGTGGTGTAGTGATGAAGGATAATATTGACAAGCCTAAGGAACAAGAGGCAGTGCAAGTGTTGGTTAATCTACCACACTCTGCATCATCCACTCCCATAGGTCCTAAAACTGGAGGTATGCCTGATCCCCAGACAATCTTGACAGAATTGAAAGAGGCAATGGATATTGATACTGACATAGGAAAAGGTGTTGATAAGATGCAGCCGAGCATTAGCTCACCCGAATTGAAGAGGAGGAAAGTAATGAGGAAGAAGTCTCTAATTCTTGATGTCACATTAGATGAGTTGTGATTCCACAATGGGATCCCAATGAATTGTCTTTTGAACAAATAGGGACTCTTCAGGAACTACTTAAGAGGAAGAAGAGACAGGAAGAAATGAAAATAGAACATAAGCAAAAGTAGGTGTTACATGATATCAAGGATATATTTGCACTGGCTTTTCACTTCGAAGATGAAATGCTTCAATCCCCCATTATTGATTAGTTAATTCACATTGTACAAAAGGTAACTGATGATGACATAAACAACAATGAAAAAATTCTAAAATGGTCTGAGAGGATATTCACGAGCAAAGTTCTGGAGAAAATCTCAGAAGAGATTGCAACAAAACAGGTTGAACTTTCTACTCTTGTAGAAATTTTGGAGGAAGTTACAAAAAATGTTTATTCTTTGTATAGGAAGCTATGTGATGTTGAATACTTCACAAAGGATAATCTACAGCTTGTTGAGAAGTTATAGTTAGATTTGAAATCAACTGGTAGTACTTTGGGTAAGGATGCTACCTCTAGCTCCTTACATTCTACTAAGTTGATCAATGCACAATGAAGAATTACCAAGCTTATGGATGAAGATGGTCAGATTAGGACCAAATTGCTCACCATTTAGACAAACCTTTTGCCTCACTTAGAGGTAATATAGAAGGAACTTTCGGCTGCAAAAAAATTATCATAGAGAAATTCAAATCTCTCAACTGTAGAAAGTTTAGTAAGTCTAGCTGCCGAGCTAGAGATAAAATTGGAAGTTATGAAGATTGCCAAGGACAGTTGGGACACTACATTTGCATCCACCCTATAGCTTCATAAACAATTTTTGGACAAGTATAACTTAACCCCACCTGCAATCAGTTACAACAACAAGGGGGAAGTTGGTAAGGTATTCTATGTAACTTTTTGTATGTATAATTCCGAGTATATTTCTAGGGGGATTACTTCATATACTTGGGAAAAATTTTGATGGAATGAAATGAAGAAATGATAAGTGTGTTTTTGCCACTAATATCAAAGGGGGAGATTGTTAATCTCTAAATTCTATTGATGATTAGTGACCAACACTTAGTCATTTACTTAGGCAATTTTAGTTGGCTATCACTATGGCCAAGATAAAACTATCCAAGTCCGAGAAACATTGCCGAGCAGTATTCAGGTTGTCGAGTTACATTATGCTGAGCCAAGTAGGATACTTAGTGTTGAGTGAAAGAGATGTTAAGTGCTGAGCAGGATAGTTTTTGTATACATGTCTGGATTGTTTCAAACTTTGAGGATAAGTGTTCAGGCCGACTTGTATAAGCTTTTTGGGCTGACTTATGTATGCATTTAATATTTTCCTATGGAGTTAATTATGAATTTAAATGTTTTATCCTATGCATGACCTATTGTAATTATTAATTGTAATACCTTGGAGGCATGAGTATTAGATCTTGATCGTTGATCTAGATCTCACTATGAGACTTGAATAGATATAAAAGATTTCTTCTTAACCCTATTTTGTGTGTGTGGAGAGAAGTGTTGACTATATTTTCAAGTGAAATGACCAGAGGGTTATTTTGTCAAAGAAGCATAGATCAAGCAGAGTGACAGAACAGTGAACAATAGAGTAAAGACCTATTAGATTGTGAAAACATAGAAGGTACTGGAAAGAGGAGATCTGTCATCAGCATCTAAGTGCATAACAAAGGATCACTACCTGAAACATTCTAATCATTGTATTAGGTGAAATCTCTTAACAGAGTGGTTCTAGCAGACCTTTCTAAATCTCCTAACAGAGTGCTTACTTTATTTTAAGTTGAAATTCTTTCACAAGGTAGATTGTAATGATCTTTAGCTCTTAACCAGGCAGACCTTTAACCAGGTAGATTGCATTTTGTAATCAACTTTTTTATCCCTAACATGCACACTTTATTGCTGCAGTAGTGAAGAATTTTGTGGGTGTCATCCCCACCCCAGTTTTACCTATTTGGGTTTCTGGGTTACCAAGTTCTTGTGTTATGAGTTATTTATTTTACTATGTGTATGCTATTTGATGTTACATTAGATTCATATATGTATGAATGTGGATCAGTTTGTTTTAAGTGTTTAAATTTGAAGATCTGATTCACACCCCCCCCCCTCTCTCAGTATCTTGCTTTCTCAATATTGTATTTCCAACAGTAAATGGGGATTCTAAAGATCATAATTGGGTTAATGCCATGAAATAAGAGTTGTCATAGATTGATAAGAACAACACATGGATTCTTGTTCCGAGACCTATGTACAAGAAATATTTTGGTACTAAATGGGCTTTAATAAATAAATTGAATGAAGATGGAGAAGTTTCTAGGAACAAAGCAAGATTGGTGTGAAAAGTATATGATAAAATGGAATTTATTGAAAATGATGATACTTTTTCTCTAGTAACAAGATTGGAAGCAATGAGACTATTTCTTGCTTTTGCTTATCATAATAATTTAGAAGTCTATCAAATGGATGTGAAATATGCACATTGGAATGGTGAATTTGAATAAGTATACATAGAGAAACCAAATGATTTTCCATTGAATGATCGTCTGGACATGGTTTGTCAATTGAAGAAAGAATTATATGGCATGAAGAAAGCTCCTAGAGATTAGTATTACAGATTGGATAAATATCTACTGAATCTTGGTTCCAACAAAGGCACTACTGATAGTAATTTGTATTACAAGGTAGATAATAAGGAAATTTTGATTTTAGATGTATTTTTTCATGACATTATCTTTACGAGGTAATGATAAGTTGATCTAAGAGTTTGCAAGGGAAATGAAAAGTGAGTTTGAAATGTCCATGATAGGAGAAGTGAATTCTTTTCAAGATTACAAATTACTTAGTTTGAGGATGGGAATTTCATATCTCAGGGAAAGTATGTGAAGGAATTATTGAATAAGTTTGTGTTTGATGAATCAAAAATAGTGGGTAAACATATGTGACCAAATGCAAGTTGTCAAAGGATGATGGGTCTCCTAAAGTTATTGAGCCTAGATATAGATCAATGGTCGGTGGTTCACTTTAGTTCACTCAAACAAGACCAAATATCTTGAACATTGTGTGTCTTGTAGCCAGATTTCAAGCAAATCCAAAGAAGAGTCATGAAGTACCTATGAAAAGGATATTTAGATATATAAAAGGGACAAAGGACTTTGGCATATGGTATCCTAAAGGAGAATATTTCATTTTGTGTGCATATATATATGTTGATTGGGTAGGTGATGTTGATGATAGGAAAAGTATGAGTGGTGGCACCTTTTTTTGGTAAAAGATTGGACTCTTAGATGAGCAAGAAGTGTAACTCTATCTCCTTATCTACTATTGTAGAAGAGTAAATTGGTGTTGTTGGTAATTGTACACAAGTAGTGTAGATGATGCAGATGTTATTGAATATCATTTTTATATTTTATGAGCCTATTTTTATATATTATTATAATTAAAGTGCTATCAATATTTCTAAGAATCCTATGTAATACTGAAGATTAAATCATATATCAATCAAGTTCCATTTTCTCATAGAGAAAGTGAATGAAAAGGAAGTGATATTAGAGTATATTACTACCAAGAAACATGTTATTGATATCTTTACAAAGCCATTTCCTAAGGATACATTTGAATATCTCATAGGAAATTTGGGGATGATTTCCCCTCATAATTAAAACTAAGATGTAGAGGTTTGCATCTGTCTGGTGAGCTTAATATTCTTATTTTATTATCTGAATTGATGTGAGGAAGATCTTACTTAGATGGAGTAGTCATTTGTAATGTTCAATTGGTGCTTATTATTCTCTGGGGGAGAAGAAGAAGATTTGTGAGAGATGGACACATTTTTATGTCTTTTCCATTGATGTCAAAGAGGGAGAATAAGGCATGTGAAAAATCCTTGGGGTGAGAGATCAAAGTGGGAGTTGTTGATTTATTTTTTTCACATCATATGTATCCATCAATCCCAAAGGGGGAGATTTTTGGGAAGATGCATATATGTATTGGAAGACATATTTGTTGGATGTGTTGCCATTTATGTCATCATATCTGTTGGATAGTTTGGTTTGTGGTGTAGTATGCTCAAAGGTTTGGAGAGGTTTGGTTATTGATGAAAAGTGGTTGTCAATGTCATGAGATGTTGCAGATGGTCTGTACTTAGTTTATGTCAGGTTATAGAGGTGTGCATGATTATTTGAATAGTATATGAGTTCAAGTATGGTGATTGGTTCTTAAATTATCTTCCAGTGTTTTGATTAAGTAAATGAATGTTTTGAAAGGACCTAGAACCTTTTATAAAGAGCTCAAAGATAAACTATTAAAAGAAAAATAGAGTCTATGCCACAACACCCAAGAACAAAAGCATGCAAAAAACACATAGTAGCTATTGATATAGAAAAGGATGAACCACAAGAGATGGAATGGGACAAAAAAAAAAGATAGGATAGCAGAAAGGGACATCTAAATACATTTCATAAGGTCCTCAACCTAGACCACCATTATCTGCATCTGATCAGTAGTATTCTTGAGCTCTTCCAGATCATTGTCTTCATTGGCCTCAGTCTTCCTAGTGCTCTTCTAAGTGCGCTTTCTAGGTCCTTCACCTCCTTCTCTCCTTTAGTCTTCTCCATCTTGTTGACCAAGATCTTAACACGTTCAGTATAGGATTTGAGGATAAAAATGATCTGCTCCCTGATTTTCCTCATATTATTCTCCAATTTCTCCACTCTATTTTGTAGATTTTCAAGCCTACCCTTGAAATCCCATTCAGTAACCCTGGCCTCTTTCTCGTTCAGGGTTTTTTCTAGATTACAACCCTTATCGACCATGGAAACATGAGCATCCTCTTTACCAACAACATATCTCATTTCCTCAAGGCACACAAAAATTGATTTTTCTCCAATGCTAATCTTATTAAGGAGGTTGATATCACACACCATCATACACATTTTCTCTTTGACCATGCCGACATAATCCATCAGCTTCCCAAAGGTACATATAAAATCCACAAGGTAACTTTTATCTTTCATCACAACGTTGACCATGTTAAAAATGTGACTCTAATTGGTTTGGTGTGCACTTCCAGGTTTATATTTTTCTCTTTGTATCTAGTTGTATGTTTGGGATATTTGGATGCATCCTCAATTCAAATGGTTTGTAGTCCAGAGGTATGCAAGGCATTTTTTAGGTGTATCAGTGGATGTTGATGGTGTTCTTGAGGTCTGGCATGAGAGATGCTGGAAAAATCAATGATTTGGATGGGTTCAAATTTCTTTGTGATATTCATGATGCCTATGTATGTTCCTAGATTATGTGGATGCTAAGTTTGTGGTCCACATCAATTGTGGTGATCTATTTGAAGGATGCTTTTAGTTGGTGATAATTGTATTTATGTTCTTCGATGACTTTATAAGTAAAATATTTTGTGGAAGTTTGAGGTATAATTTGTGGCCGTGTTATGAGCTCAGGTTGTTGATAACAATAATTTCTATGTTTTCTCTAACATACTTTGATCATGTCAAATTTTTTTGGCGTGTGAATTTGAAGTTTGAAATTAGGGTTGAGTTGACCTTGTTTATTTTGAAGGTTAATAAATTACATATATTTAGGAAAAAAATCTTGTGTTGCGGGAATGTGTGATTTATGTGGAGAGAAAGCATGCAAGATCTATTGAGGGTTAAGTTTCTCATCTATAGGTTGTGAAGAGGATTTGACAAAGATCTACGTTATACTTCATTGGAACTAACCTAAGCATAAGGTAGATGTCATTATATAGTTCATAAAAATTATTATGATCATTGTAGTGATCTTGTAAGGAAATGAGCCTTCCATAGGTGTAATGCCCCTCCGGAGAACCCATGAGAATAATGTCTAATCAGAAATAATGTTGATGCTATAATTTTTTTACATAAAATATATATGCATATGCAATTAAACATTACATTAAACAATTATTAAATGTGGAAGCAAATAAGAACTAACTGTTATTATCAACATAAATGCAATCTGATTAATTAATAGTGCATCTCTAAGTGTAACTGTGTTCTCCAAGGTTCCCAAGAGGTCCCTAATTAATGACATTAATTTATCTAAGACATAACCACGTGATTAAGGTTATGTTCATGTTAACCCAAAACTGAGTGTTCCTAGTTCTTTCACTTTCATAATGAAAAGTGTAATTAACATGATGTAAATGAAACAAAGATTATATTCATCTAAAAAATATAGCATATAAAAAAAGAGCCTAACTATTACACCAATATTATTCACAAGTTTACATGTTCTCTATACATATTTACATGGATCACAATAATGAATCAAATTACAATTACATTTACATTTACATTTTCTCCTAGGAATGTCTCAATACAAAACATCATACAATATAGGATAACAAGCAAAAAAATCATGATAAAACCAAAAATATCGCCAAGAAGTGAATATGGTAACATCAGTAATAATCAATCGGGTGCAAGAACATGAACATCAGACCTCCATAGTAGAATAATTACTACCACTTGACCATGTGAACCCTAAGGACCATCCCGTCATGATGAGGAGATAGACACAAGGCCCTACAAACACAAGAAATCCAAAACAAGGAAGACTAATGTAAAGGTACACTAGATAAAAAATTAATAATGGTTACAAGGTTATCAACTATAAATTATCAAGACACAATCATATTTACCAACTGAATTGAATGAATCTAGGACACATATAGGAAAGTATCATCATATATTTCAACCCTTGATTTATCCTTGAAGCCTCTCTAGACAATGAAATATGTTGGTGTTTGAAATGATTTTATGCTTTAAAAGATACCAATATACCTAGATATTAATCTTAAAGAATGGTTAATTCCAAGTATGGGAACTCTAAAGTAATTGGACCAACTATAGGGACAAGAATTCCCTCTACAGTTTTGGCTCTGCAATACCAAGGTGGGTACACCTAATCTAGCTCAACATATAACAATTATCAACTTCCTCTAGATTTAAAACAACAGAAAATGATAATGACAATACTGAATGAAAACTACTCACTCACTAATTCTCAGTTTTCATGAAGAACATACATAAAAATAATAGTGAAACTTTAAAGGATTTTAGAGTTATATTTATAATTGTAGAATATAGTCAAACCCAACCAAACAGGTATCAAAGTAGATGATATTTATCTCAGACCAGTTCTTTATCCATTGGGAAATATCCTTTAGGCAGATATAGAAATATAGAAATTAACTTATGTCAAAGATTCCAAGCCATAAACACAATTATCCCAAACCTATACTTTTATAAGATCCTAGTATTTACCAATATGAACCTATGTTCTACTCAGAGAATTATTTAATCTAATTCTAAATCAGAACTCAAACATATTAACACATACACGGATAAGCTCTATGCTAATGAATTAAAAAATCCATAACTCATAAGATAAACACCGAAGGAGAGATTGAAATCAGGATGCTTGTATTAAGTGTAAGGAATCCAACTTTTGTATACAAATTCCAATCAAATATATACCACTTCAATAATATTCTATAGACATTCAAATTTACTTCTACTTATGACACTTATCTAATACATCCACTATATTCCCTGACTAAAAATTTTACATATGCTTACAAAACTCAACTTTCTAGCCCCTTTCCAATGATCTTGGGAATCCTTTTATAGAGGAGGATTGCAACAAGATATAAATCAATTGGAAAAAGGACAAATTATATGACTCATATAAAAGACAAACATAAAAGACAAGTGATAACCACTTTGTTACAAGATTCTTCTAATTATTTTTTCATCTAACTACATGGTCCTTGCAACTGCTTCAAACTTGTTCTAAGCTTTCCATATGGGGTTTGTTTCCTTGGTCTCCTGATGCAAAGATCTTTTGTATCCATTGTCCATTTCAAAATGCTAGAGGGACTGTCATTTGTTTAAAACCACAAAATATCTCTTTCCTCTTAGTCACCTCTTGTAAGATATAAATGTGTGTGTGTGTGTGTGTGTGTGTGTGTGTGTGTGTGTGTGTGTGTGTGTGTGTGTGACTGGAAATGTGTGTAGGGGGGTGAATGTTGGCTCTTAATCCAAGATAAGGAGATCCCTATTGATTAACTGAAAGGAGATGATCAATCCAAAAAGTAATCAAATAGTTATGGGGAAGGGGGTCTAATATCTTAATTATAAAGTAAAACAATAGATCTAAAGATTTGGATGAAATGAAACACTAATCTTGAAATGTAGAAGATCTGGAAATTGTTGTTTTCAGGTGTTTGCATTGGGTTTCTAGGAATTATTCAACCAGATCTGGAATGGAAACACAGAGATGGAGAAAAAAAATAAATATTTTTTCTTTTCTGAGAAAGATCAATCTTGACCCAAATACGGGGCATAAGTGTGCCCCTTTATGTTAACCTTGACCTGCACCACTCTGACAGAAATTTTGTTCGTGAATCCTAAAAGTTGGCTAGAAAGAGTATCCCAAACTACTATGTAATTCATTGATATGTACCTGTACCTACAATAAAAATAGTTTTTTTTTGTTGGGGGGAGGGGTTTTCCTTAGTCAAACCCTAATTTTAGGAATTAACCTTGAAATCATAAACTGAAATGGAGAATGCTAGCAAGTAATAGAAGTGCATCTAACAATGAAGCTATTATATTCAATAGATATAAAATTTTATTTCAAATGTAAACAAGTATGTTAATATGGAAGCTTAGAATCAACATTAAAAACCATAAATGTAAATAAAAACCTCCATGATTGTATTCTTGGAATCTACCTTGAAGGATGAATGAATGAATCTTCAGGATGCACAAAAGATCTTGAAGGAGGATCACACCACCATGATGGATAGATCTAGGGTTTGAATGATGAATCTTGAATGCTTGAACCAAATCCCTTCAAAGGCTTGAATGCTTGAATCCTTGATCTTCAATAGAAAACTTCAATTCTTGAGGAGAAAGAGTTATTTAATACTTAAAATCTTGAAAGCATGTAAGAATTATACATAGATGTTCCTGCATGTCCTTGATATCCCTAGCTGAAAATGAGAGGAGAAGGCTTCCTTATACACAAGTCTAGTGCACAAACTTATAGAGAGGGTGACATAGGAAAATTAAATTCCAATTAGCCCCATACCCCCAAAGTGGACCTATATTAAATATCTTTTTGAGATTCATTACTTTAGAGTCTGAAACAGCCGACCCGGAAGCAGGAAAATGAACTTTTGAGTTCCCCCCGCATTCGACAAACTTTCCAATTGAAAAGGGGGAACTATGTCAAGGTCAAGGTTGTCCCTAACTTAAGTTAGGTTCAAGGTCAAACTTGACCTAGGTCAATTTTGAGGTCAACCTTGACCCAAGGGGTCAAGACCCCTATAAAATATGCCAAGTGGGAAAAGTAGTGCCTAGAGAGGCCCAATCAGGGTCCTAAATAGGCACCGAAGAAGGAAAAGGGGAAGAAATGAGAGGACAATATGATGATGGCATAAAACAACCCCTAAGGAGGGATAAATAGTCTTAACATGGAAGTGCTTCCATTTCAAGATGATATATTAAGCCCCCACTTTAGCGGGAGTATGGAAATAAAAAATACTCACCGTAAAGTTAGAAGAAAGACTCTAGTGGATTGCAATGAGGTAGATCATCACTTAGTCAAGGACATGAGCCCCCAGGCCAATGATTCTAACTCAATATACATGCACAATGGCATGAAAACAAAGAGAAAAAAAAAAAAAAGCTAAAAGACACAAAAAAGAGGGGTTAGTACAAAAATAAACGCAAATCAACTAGCAAAGGAAACCTTGTCAAGGAATGCTTGCTATACTAATATCATATTTGGAAAGATATAATAAAAGTATAAATGACTATATAAGAAATATGAGAGAAACACTATAAATAACATAGATTCATGATCTAATCCTACTAGCATGAAAAAGAAAGAGAGAAAAGAGAGAGTGATTACCTCACCCAGTAAGATGCCCACCTTAGTGTGAATCACCAAGGAGGGAGATCCCAAAAGGTAGACAAACCTGATAGTTCACCCATAAACTGTGCTTTGTATTTGTAATGCGTCTTCTAACAGATTTTAGAATACCCATAGATCCACATTATTGTATCACTATTCAATACAAAATCCATGTCTCTTCAGGATTTAGTAACCTATGTGCATTACCTTCTAAGGATTTAGCATATTTGAAATTGAAAATGCGTATCTGTTCATGATTTAGCAACTTATGTGCATTACCTTCTAAGGACTTAGTAAAAATAAAAATGTGTGTCTCTTCAAGATTTAACAACTTATGTTCTCTTCTGAGGATTTAGCAAAAATGAAAATCCATGTCTCTTTAGGATTTAGCAACTTATGTGCGTTACCTTCCGAAGATTTAGCAAAAATAAAAAATGTGTCTCTTCAGGATTTAGAAACTTATGTGTGTTACGTTCCAAGGATTTAGCATGTTGTAAAATGTAAACTATGGTATAAGGGTGACCCTATATATGCCCCCATCCTGATCATGGCTACCTAATAGACACGATAAAGAAGAGAAGGAGGATACCTACTTCACAAAGTAAGGAGATATCCTGTTAGCAACAATGTACATTGTATTCTTAGCGAAGAGTATTGACCCTTACATCTAAGAGCATAGACAATCGTGGAAATGATATGTCACTTATGGAAAAAAAAAAAAAAAAAAAAAAAAAAAAAAAAGANAAAAAAAAAAAAAAAAAAAAAAAAAAAAAAAGGATCCTCATAGAGGAAGATATATTATCAACAAGACCCCCAATGTAGAGGAGTACTTTGGATAAAATATCATCTTTCAAAGAAAAGAAAAAAAGGGATCAAAGATTCAATCATCAATCCCCTTGTGATCAAGAGGACAACGAATCTTGGAATGAAGGAAGGAAACTCTAATCCAAAGCAAGGGAAAGAGTTTATAAAGAACATAATTTGCAAAATAAAGAAGAGGTGATGACCTAAAAAAATCACCTCTCATATAAAAGTGTATCCATAGCCAAAATGTAAGTCTTTATAAGGAAATAATGTTGCAGAATAAAAAAATGCCACTAAGATAAGGAAAGTAAATCCTTAGACAGAGAGAAAGAAGGAAAAAATTGCCCCTAGGAATGAAAGCAAGGGATATACCAATCAGATCAAGATATGCTATAATAAAGAGATATCTTTGTGAAAAAAATGTCTTAGAAAAGATATCACAAATATTAGAAGAGAGCTATGGATGATTATGAGCAAAGGAAGGTTGTACCATATCATAATACAAAACCATAGGGATAGAATATAGAAAGAATAACCAATTAAGCTCAAAACAAAATACATGCTAAGAGAATAATGGATCCTAGAAGAATGGAAGAAATACCTCTTGCCTCCCAGTCAAGAGACAAGAGGGGGAAAGATCTATATTATAGAAGAATGAGGGGTATTCCCCGTATGGAAATTATAAAGAAATTGTAATACCGCACGAGAGTGAGATATAATTCCTAAAGAAGATATTTCTCTAACATACATCTTGAAATGTACACAATCAACAAGTAAATGTGTATTACTATAAAGAAAAGGACATTTGTACTTGGACAAAGCATCTTTCAGCATAGGTTTAAAGATTTCTTTCTTAGAATTCATTAACTGAATATACACCTTCTTAGTTACATCTTGAGGGGTATCATGGTAATCTAAGGAAGGTATTGGAAGAAGAACATGAAGAGGAGGGCGGCGTTCAAAATCAACCACCTTAAATTAAGATATCAGAAAGTCTAAACCATGCCTATCTTGTTTAGGGGATAGATGAACCAGATATTTAATATCATGTTCATTAACATGAAGCCCTAAACCCTTATAACCTTTTTTAGCCACCATATTGTATCCTATAGTGTACATATCTTGTAAAGCTTCTGCAGGAGGTTATTTTTTATGGTGATCATGAGAAAATGTTGTGTAAGGAAGATTGATAGGTTTAGAAGAAGTTTCTTTTCTATTCCCTTTAATATCATCACGGATTAGATAAGAAGGGGAAGGTAAATCAAAGAATTCTTGCACATCTGCATTATCAACCATAGTTTGAGCCCCATCATAAGTATGGGAAGAACTAGGGATAGAAGATGGAGAATAGGAGTGGGAATAATAGGAATTGGATGAGGAAGGATAGGATCAGGAAGATTAGGAACTAGATTAGGAAGATTAGAAAATGGGGTATCATCTACCAAATTCTTCACAAAATCCAAAAGAGCAATAAGTCAGCTACACAAATTCTTAATAAAAGTTTTGAAAATAGGAAGGCTAGAATTAGTTAATCTCAAAATATCATAAGCATGTGAAACATGAAGAGTGACAAACATAATAAGTACTATAAAGAGATGCTAAGAGAAGAATAATGAGGAAAATAAGCATACACCAAAGCATCTTAAAGATCTTCATAGTGAATGAAATGCAAGAAATGTTTTTGTATTTTTATGAGTATGTAGATTTTTTTGTATTTCAAAATGCAAGAGCATAAAAGAAACCTAATCCGATATGTATGCAAAAGATAGTCTTAAGGAAAAGAGGCAAAGAATCTAACACTAAAAAGAAAGAGTTGTCTATCGTGGGCTCACCAAAATGTAAGATACACACACACACACACACACACAC
>MU226589.1:1279761-1290145 GCA_018584345.1 Thuja plicata | reverse complement strand
ATATATATATACATATATATGTGTGTGTGTGTGTGTGTGTGTGTGTAGGGGGTGAATGTTGGCTCTTAATCCAAGATAAGGAGATCCCAATTGATTAACCGAAAGAAGACAATCAATGCAAAAAGAAATTGAATAGTTATGGATAAAGAGGGGAAGGGGGTTTAATATCTTGATTATAAAGTAAAACAATAGATCTGAAAGATTAGGATGAAATTAAACACTTATCTTGAAATTTAGCATATCTAGAAATTATTGTTTTCGGGTGTCCGTACTGGGTTTCTGGAAATTATACAATAGGATCTAGAATGGAAACAAAGAGATGGAGAAAACCCAAAAATATTTTTTCTTTTCAGAGCAAGGTTGACCTTGACCCAAATATGGGGGTGTAATTGTGCCCCTTTATGTCAACCTTGACGTGCATTGCTCCGATAGAAATTGTGTTCACGGATCCTGAAAGTTGGCCAAAAATGGTATCCAAATCTGCTCTATAATTTGTTGTTCCGTACCTATACTTGCAAGAAAAATGGTTTTGTTTGTTGGGGGAGGAGTTTTTCTTAGTCAAACCCCACTTTTAGGAATTAACCTTGAAATCATAAACTGAAATGGAGAATGCTAGCAAGTAGTAGAAGCAGATCTAGAAATGAAGCTATGATATCAATAGATATGCAATTGTATTTCAAATGTAAACAAGTATTTTAATATGAAAGCTTGTACTCAACATTAAAAACCATAAATGTAAATCAAAACCTCCATGATTATATGCTTGGAATCCACCTTGAAGGATGAATGAATGAATCTTGAGGATGCACAAAGGATCTTGAAGGAGGATCACACCACCATGATGGATAGATGTAGGGTTTGAATGATGAATCTTGAATTCTTGAACCAAATCCCTTCAAAGGCTTGAATGCTTGAATCCTTGATCTTCAATGGAAAATTTGAATTCTTGAGGAGAAACCTTGATTGAACAATTGAAATCTTGAAAGAATGTAAGAATTATATGTAGAAGTTCCTACATGTCCTTGATATCCTTAGTTGAAAATGAGAGGAGGAGGCTTCCTTATATACAAGTCTAGGGCACAAAATTCTAGAGAGGAAAACATAGGAGAATTAAATTCCATTTAGCCCCATACCCCTAGAAGTGGACCTATATTAAATATATTTTTAAAATTCGTTACTTCAGAGTCTGAAACAACCAACTCGGAAGAGGGAAAATGCACTTTTGAGTTCCCCCCGCATCCTAAAAACTTTCCAATTGAAAAAGGGGACCTAGTTCAAGGTCAAGGTTGACCCTGACCTAGGTTAGGTTTGAGGTTGACCTTGACCCAGGGGGTCAAGACCCCTGGAAAAATTTTCCAGGTGGGAAAAATAGTGCCTGGATAGGCTCAATCAGGGTCCTAAATAGACATAGAATATGGAAAAGGGGAAGACATGAGAGGAAAATATGATGATGGCCCAAAACACCCCCTAAGGAGGGCTAAACAATCTTAACATGGAAGTGCTTCCATTTTAAGATGATACACCTGCATTATATCATTCCTTCCAGGATGTGAACACCTCATCATTTGGCAAAGGGAAGTTAACGACTTCATCTTTCTTGCTGCTCCTCTGTCTTTATTCATTCAAATTCATTTTTCTAGAACCCAAATAATGATCTTACCTTTTCAATGATCTCCATAGTCTGAAAAAATAAATGTGTGCTTTCCAAGTTAATCAGAGTTTTAGTTTTGATTGACAATTCTTCACCCATCTCCCTCATCCACCTGGCTTCTCTTATCAGTTTGCCACATTTTTTGAAGAATTTGGGGAATATCTCAAAATGGGCTTTTGAGTACTCTTTCCTTAAAGTATTAGCCCTTTTCTAAATGATACTTCTTTTTATATCTAGATCTATCAAATCTTTGAGGCATTTATAAGTGGCCATCAGTACAATATCAATATTTTCTTCCCTTTTGGCTAAATAATAAAATGATTTTAATTCAACCTTTCTTCCTTTCCAACCTTGCATAATTTGTTCCAACTTATCCTTGTCTTCTTCAAAAGAATTTAAAATGATCATAATATTCTTCCCATTTATGTAAATAGAAGCAAGATCTATATTATCATTAAAGTGCATAATTGTACTTCTCACGTTATCCTCAAATCCCTATTGCACCATTGATTGTGCACTATGAAACTTTGAACTTTCTTCTTCCCAACTTTTCTTTAGTCCTTCGAATCTAGTCCTCTTTACAATCAATTTATCCTTATCATAATTGAGCTCTACCTCTAAAATAGAGCTAGATGGAATAGGAGAAGGGGGGAACTCAATAATTGGACTGGAAGAGGATGGTTGGGTAGGCTCTTGAGAATTAATCTTTTGAGGATATGTTTTGATTGATGGGTGTCCTCCTAACTGGGCAATTATTCTATCCTTCTCAATAGATTCTTTATTCAATTCATTTTAATCTTTAAGGATCATTTCCATCTTAATCCTCATACTTTTATTTTCCTCTTCATGTTTCTCTGCTACCTTCAAGTTAAATTTTGCAGATTCCAGGGCTATACCTTCTGCTTCTACCCCTATGGTTTTTTGAACTCTTCTTTCTAGCAAACTGCCTGCATAATTAGCTTGAGAGGATTCAATCCTTTTCTTGAGTGACCACATTACTAATGTACCATGATCCTCACTGAACTTGAATCCCTTAATTTATTTTTGAGCTTCTTCCACAGTGGTATGCATGGTTTTTGTTTCCTTCCTAGTAGCATAAAAAATTATAGCATAAAAAATGTCTCATTCTGGCATAATAATGACTCCTTCTTTCTTGACTAGCTCTCTTCCTTCTTCTGGAGTTATATTTTCAAGCTTGGCTAACATCTCTTGTTTTCACTCACTCTCAATTTCATCTTTGTCTCTAATAGGATGGTTCTCTTTCCTTTTCTGACATTTCTTCTTGAATTTTTCAATGTGAATTCTCCACAAGAATTGCACAAATGCTCTGGCCTTCACAAAGTTGTCATCAAATAAGAATTCATCACTAGCCTTGTTTGTTATGGGATCAAGCTCTTTTTGAGAAAAATATTCTATTATCAAATCCATCTCAACATGTTTGGGAGCCTCAGGTATCCCTTCTTGCAGTTCTTGATGTGTAACAAAAACCTTCCTTGCACTTCCCATCTGCAACAATTTCTCAGCCACTGCTTGTTCATCCAGGTGTAAAGGATATTGAGAAGGGGAGTAGACATGCTCTAATTGTTTCCCTTATTCCTCTATTCTTTTCCTCTTTGGGTATGGAATTAATCCTGAATCTATAATCATTTCCCTCTTCCCTCTTGAGGTAGAAACCTCCTTATCATGTATCTATATCTCAGCTTTTCCTCTATAGGATGTCTCCTCTTTTTGCATCACCATGCTGTATCCATGCTTTTGATGTAACACATACTTCCCTGGTAGAATAATCCTACCATGTGTATACATGCTTAGGATGTCCTTATCCCTCTCTGGCTCTACTTCCATTACAGCCTCCTTCTAATTTAGTGTCTGCATAAAATCTTCAAAGAGAGTCATCAATGAATCAATATTATTTTCCCAAGGATGGAACTCCTTCAAAGGATCATATCCTTTATCCAAACATTACACAAAGTCTAGGGTATTTTTATAGACTAACCATTTTTGTTTCTTAATTTCTAGTTCCTCTAAGTTGAATTCATTTCTAATGATGTCCTCGGGAAAATTAAACTGATGATCTAATGCTTAGCACATTTTCCTCTTCCTAAACATATTAGTTATGAATGCCTCAGGGTCAACACATCTTATTACTGGGGTTTCCAGATGATAAGGATCAAAATATTTATGCAAATTCACCCAACCCCCTTTAGTGGTAATAAACTGGCGTACACTTGTAATGGTGGGAAAAATTCTGCCTTTTCCCTTTCTTGTTAAAGCCTCCTCTTGGAGTCCACCAATTTTCCTGATTATCTCAGCAATGCCCATTTTAAGAGGGACTTGATATGGGAGAACATATGGGGTAGCTCTAAAACCATAAACTCCTAAAACTGTTGAAATAGAGTACAAAATAATATCACCCCAATTATCCACTATCTTAATACTTTGTCCATATTTCTTTCATCTTAATAGATTTAGAAAAGCTTTGGGGATCCTAGGATTTTTAGAAAACAATAAGTCTCTAAGTCTAGAAGAAAAACATCTGTCAAATGTGATGTAACTATCCTCTTTCCTATCCCATAATAACTTTGTGCTCCATAGTTGGACAAGAATCTCTTCACCATCTTTGGCTCTCATCAAATCCATCTCCTTCTCAAAATAATCCACACCCTTGAACAATAACATATGCATAATCATGGAATACTAGCCAAATGGTTGAGCTACCTTTGCATTTTTAATGCCTATCAAACCATTGTGTATTAAATAAACAACATAAGAAGAAAAATAAAAAATAATGGCTAGATGTGGATGGAGAATTTTCACCATCATGAACTTATAATGAATGGACATCTCTTTTTCTTCATCATCTCCAAAGATGTGACTCAAAGAACTATATACACCTCTGGCTTTTACATTGAAATAATCCAACTTGATCGGTTTTGGAATATTAGGTCCTACCACAACCAAGCCTCCAATATTATTAAAGTACTCTCCCAGATGTCCATTTCTGAGGTAATTCCTTTGAGCTTTGTATACCTCCTTGAATTGATCAAAATCAATTTTATCCAATTGAAAAGAGGCTTCAAATAATTGGAAAACCTCTCTCAGTTCTTCAACTATAATGCTTATCAACACATTTCCATTTATATCTCTTACAACCCTGGACACACTATCATATCTTTCTACTATTTGGATTAATAGATCAATGTCCATAAAGACTCATGGGACTACCAATTTTCCCACATCAAATTGCCAAATGTTGTTATTGGGTGCAAAAGTAGTTCTTTGGCTGAAAGCAACTTTAAACAATGCTAAGCTAGGCATGCTAATGTTTTCATCTCTAACCCATTTACCCTTGTCATACAAACCCTCCCCAATTTTCAAATGAAAGTCTTTTGGTACCATTTCCTTAATCTTGGTAGTATCATTTGTGGATCGAACTAGTTATTGCAAAAGATCCTCACAAACATTCCTTTCTTGATAGTCTATTTTTCCTGTGAGTTCCCTTCTGGGTGCCATTTCTAAATTAGGGTTTCTCAATTAGAAATTCTCATCTTTACACACAAATACAATTTTCTTTACAATACCAAAACCCTACTAGAAACCAAATTTAGAATCCTTTAGAGAGGTGTAACAAAGTAACTTACCCATTCTACGGAAGTTGGAAAATAGATAGAAACACTGTAACTCATCTCTTCTTCAATCACTTCACCAATTATGGCATTCAAAAACTTAAGTATACAATCTTATACGCAATCTCATTAATACCTAGCATTAAATTTCAGCTGAGATGGCCACATGTTTCACCATTACTTCTGCCTTATTCAAAATTTTGTGGCCCAACTATTCAATAGATTTACTTTATCAAAGAAACTAGTTTAAAACATGACCGTAGATCTTAGAAACATCCTATCAAATCATGCGGCCATCAATAGTTGACGAAGACTACAATCAAATTGTCCATGTGTCCATCAGGTGCAATTCCCAAAAGACTATCCATCTATCATCTTTTCCTTGAGGCTTTATGCTATCCATCTGATTAAAATCAACTTACAATTTCTTTATCTTTCTTTAAAACCTGGGGCTCATGATCTCATCAATACTAAGTGTCATCTAGACATGATTCCTTGAAGGTTAATCTCTTTTCATCTCTTCTTTAAGGCTTAACGCTGACCGTTAGATCCTTTTAAAATTGATAGCCTTTTATCTTTCTTTACTTCTAGTTGGGTCCCATCATTAATCCATGTATCATTTTGACGCAATGCATCAAACACTAACTGATGATCATCTCCACTTTAAGGATTTATGCCAACCATTAGATCAACATAAACTTGACTGCACATTAATTTTACCTTGGGCCTTGTAACTGCAGGTCCTACAAACTTGTGAAGGACATGTGGCCGCTAGATGAAATGCCTCAAAGGTTATCTTTCATGCATCTTATTTATAAGGGAAAGAGTTGACCATTAGATTTAATTTAACGTGACCACAACTTACCTTACCATTACTTTACTGATGGTAGTTCCCACCTCCCAGATAGGACATGTTTCATACAGGTGCAATGCCTTAATGACTAATCACCTTACATCTCTCTCTTAAGGAAATGCACCAACCACACGATCAAATTTAACATGAATTATTTTTAATTTACTCTTAATGCTGAGCCGGGCCTACTTGGGACACGTGGCACAAGGGTGCTAATGATTAATCTGAATGCATCTCTACTTTAAGGATTTGCAATCACCGTTGAATCAAATAAAACATGTGTCACTTTTAATATCTCCTTTATCACTGAGTAGGTCCCGCCATGTGTCATGTGTCACTTAGGTTCAATGCCTTGAATGTTAAATCATACACATCTTTTCTCTGAGGCTTCACGTCAGCCATAATATCTTTTGCAACTTGATCATGAGTTAATTCATTTCATACGGGCCCTAAGATCTAACAACTGCCATGTGTTGATAAGGCACAATATCTTGAATAGTAACCTGAGAGAATTTTTACATTAAGGCAAAATTCCAACTGTAGGATTTATGAAAACTTGTCATCACTTTATCCTTCCTCTAACTTTAAGAACATAGGCCCCATGTTGTCATAAGGGACAAATGTCACATAGGCGCAATGCCTTGAAGGTTAATATCACCGCATCTTTAGATTAAGGAAAAGTGCCAACCATCAAATTAAATAGGATTTGGATGAGATTTATAATAACCTTTAAACATATGTCGAACCTGCCAAATACAAGTGGCCTCTAGGCGCAATGCCTTGATCAGTATCTCATGATCATGTCTAATTTTATGATTTGCACTATCTGTTGGATTGAAATTAAGTTGCATGACACTTACGATTTAAATAAAAGGGCTTGCGGGGACATTTAAACTTAGGATAAAGAAATAAAGTGCTAGGAATTATGAAAATTAAAGACATGGCCCTGCTCAATGAAAAAAAGAACACATGAGTCTAAATGACTTTAATTTAATGAGAAAAAGTAACTCAAAATTAAAACAAGTCCTAAAACCATAGGGTTTTAGATCAAAGATCACAGAACTTGAACACACAACAACTAGGGTTTATGAAATATAGAACCCTGCTTAGAGTTTGAAACACATGACTTAGCAATGGGGTGAAATTATTTTTACAGCCCTAACAATGTCCAAGTGATCATATGTGGTATCAGTAATCCTTTTGTATACAAAAGAAAACCAACTACGACAAACATCAATGTCTTCTCTAGATGGAAAAACATCTTCTCCCACTCCCACCCTAGACTATACTAGCACTCAAGGCATGGATGAGGAAAATAATTATCTTATTATCATATCTTCCTAATAAATTTATTAAGTTATGACTTATTTTGATACTTACAATGAGTTATCCTAAGAGCCACTTTAGAGTCCCCATGCCTATTGAAAGCCACTTTCCCTCTACACTCCTAGATAACCTACCCTAATACTCCAACCAAAAGAACTAAAGAGAAGGAAAAACAAAAACCATAAAATAATTCTCGTAAATCATCAAGTCATGAAAATCACCAAAGGAAAGTGATGGAGCATAATAAAGAACATCACATCCTATACTAGGATCCAAACCTTTCCACTCCATAATGGACATCTAAAAAAAACCAATTCTCATAGTTACATATCACAAGATCAATTATAATCAAAGCATCTCTCTCCAAACATGAAATAAAAAAAAATCTAAAAGTTCATCGTTCAGAATATAGAAAAATTACAATAGGAGAAATAAAGTCACCAAGACCATAAGCAAAATCAAATATAATTAAATCTCACAAACTAATGCCAATGTCTAGTTTATAAGGAAGGTTACATAAAAAAGGATTATAAATCATAAAATTCCCAATCAATAAATAATCTCGTGAATTAAATCAATTACATGTCTCTGGTTAACAATGAAAAATTCCCAAGAACCAATTGAATGGCACACTAAGACACCTAACTCACATAATCACCCTCTATGCCTCTGGTAGAATCTAGAAACACATCAACACCACAAGACACCCAAAGGGAACATAAACACTCTATATACATAGCACAAGTACAATATGAAAATACCAATTAGGCATCTTTATAACTTATTGCAACTACATTGATAATACAACTCACTACTGATTACCACTCTGACCAGACATGGAATATATAAGTGACACTTAATAATACATACTAAAAGTAAAGAGATCATATATTTTTACAACCCTAGTGCCCCTGGTGTACCTAAATATTGATAACTTTCTTAAACAAATATATTTTAAAATAACGCTTAAATGCAAAGAATATTCATCAAAGAATAGTCATCAATATATTCCACAAAAAACAAAAATCCAATCTATTTGGTAGGAATAAAGATAAAATAATTACAGACTCTTCCTCCAATTTATATCAAGATCCAATGTTGGAGAAGAAAGTTATGGATTTTCTTTTAAAAATTAAAATCATATATGGGGTTCAGACTTATGTTCACTAAAATGGTTGTATCTTTCTCAAAACATAAAAAAAATTCACCAAGACAATGGAATATGAAAGATAAGACTCATACATATATTTTGTATAAATTTTAGACATGAACAAGTCCATACTAGTCTGTACAACGCAAAGAAAGTTGACTGTTATATGAGAACACAAGATGCACAAAAATAGTCTGACAAAATATATTTAATAGGGAATTAATTGAACCCTTTAACTAAAATATGAGAGATGACCATTTTAGATATCATAAATTTCCTTCTTTAAAACCAACCAATTAAAACCCTAGATCCAAAAACATGTTTAAAAATAACATACTTCCAAAAATAGGTAGGTGGAAAACCTAAGAAAACTCATAGCAATTTTAACCAAAATGAACTCAAACTTTTAGATACTTCTAGGAATGAAAAGTAAAGACATCATACATCATTAAATCATATAAAATAATTCACATTCCATCAAATATTAAATTTCATTGGGGGAGTCAATCCCTACCTTGGGTCCTACGAAGATTCAACTAAAGAAAGAAGAAGGAGAAAATGACAGGAAAATAATCAAACTTGAGATGCAAAATTAAAAAACTTATCCACTTTTGAAAATATCGAAGAAATAAAGTCCAAATCCAAATCAATAACTCTATCACTCATGAAACATATAAGAAAAATCATAGCTTCTTTTAAGAAAATCTTCAAAACTTTTATTCTTATGAACTCTGAAAACAAGAAATGCAAAATCCCTCTCAATCCTCAAAAAACATGAATTCATCAAATAAAATCTCAATAGCTTATTCTCCAAAAAAAATTCCCAAAAATGAAAAACAAAGTTCCTCTTTATTAAAAAATTTCAGAGAAAAATTTTCAACAAAATTCCTAGAACTTGCATAAAAACAAAACAAAGTTTCCCATAAAAATCCACAAAAATCTTCTATAAAAAAGGAAAAAACCAAATATTAAAAGAAAACTCAATTTAATTTCCTTCAAAACTAAATACATTCCTTCATAATTAAGGATATGGATTTGTGAATAATTAAATAAACATAAATTAAAATTCATGAAAATAAATAAATAAAAGAATTAAATTGAATTAGAAAAATCTCCAAAAAAGAAAATACTAAAACATCACATTCAAAAACTAAGTTGCTCATAATAAATATTTTTCTCATAAGTACAATATGAAATTAGAAATAAATAAAAAATCTATAATTTAAAATCAATTAATTTATATTAGAAACATAATAATTTTTTCTAACAATAAAATTATAACAAGACATAATAAATCTCTTTAATATTATTTTAATAATATATTTTATGCTCTCATCAAAAATATCTTCAAATAATAATAATTAACTAATTAATAATTTTTTTTTTTTTTAAAAAAAAGGGACAAAGCTACTATATATAATATTAATAATAAGCCAGGTTCAAGAGTTAATTAAAATATCTATAATTAATAAGACCTATTAATATTTAATGATTAAATCATCAATAAATATAAAATATCATTATTTGTAATATCTTATAAATATTATTCAATAAATCTTTCTTTACATTATTTTGATATTATAAATATTTATTTACATATAACGATTTAAGTATCATTATTAATAATCTCCATATTAATAATAACTATTTCATATAATAATTATGATAATATATATTTATTACAATAGTATCATTAGCACCATAAAATTTTAATACACATAATAGTACTTAACCTATAATTTAATATTAATATCTTAATGCACCAGTATATATATATA
>MU226589.1:1261730-1279676 GCA_018584345.1 Thuja plicata | reverse complement strand
CCTTGACAAATCTAGTAGGGTAGGATAATGAGATAATTGTCCTTACATAGGACAATGGCTTAGTTTCTATTTAAGTTCGGGTCTTAATGCTATATCCCTTCTTCCACCATTGAGATGTTTATATGGGCATGCTCAATCCTACCAATTCAGGGAAGATGATGCCTGGTACCTACAAACCTACATCACAAAGCCAAGCATGTGCCTACATGTTTATAACTATAAAAAACAATGACTGGGATCAAGACATCGTGTGGACCTTGTAAACAAGTAACTATGACTTTGTCCCTCATCATACAGACACACCAAGAAAAAGTATAAAACATATCTGTAAACCATACCCATGCATGCATGGGGTCAGTAACATAATAAATATAAATAGGATCATCATATACAAATAACTACTATCATCGAACTAACATGATATAATTTAAATCAATATCCTCCATCATCAATAGATATTGGAATAACATCAAATATCACCAAATATCTAACATGCACATGAGAATTCAATGCAGGAGCATCCTAGGATTCTTAGCAATCCTATATCAAACCAAAAATATGTCTAATTTTAGAGTTTGGTGGCTTGGAGGAGTCCTCAGTTGAGTACTCACTTGTTCAATTTCCTTTTGATTTATGGTTGGTCGACTCAGTGACTGTTCTTGGTTGTTGTTGGTGACTCAATTCCACCGAACAATCTTGATGTTCAGTGATATCTACTCAATTGTTTCACCGAGTGGGTTCGGTTGGCTCGTCAGCTTTACTGACTAGTTGATGTTGGCTCGGTTCTATTTTAGAAACTGGGTTTTATTTTTTTAGATCTCGAAGCCGACATGCACATTTAATTTTGATCGTGGCTTTAATGTTGGATCTCCCATTGGGGATTGTGTGGACCTAAATATGGGTCATTGGTTTCTTCAATGCTAGGTTCTTATGGATCTTTTAGGCCGTCATGTTGGTTATCTCTTGTATTTATGCAGTTCTTTGTTCTTCATTTTAGGGGGTAGATCAGAGGAAAGATCTGAGTGTTAGATCTAAGAAGTTGGGTAGTGAGTCATATATCTTGGAAGAAGGTAAATGGCCTGATGCTTGCAGAAAATTTGTGATAGATCCTAGTGTGACTCTTCTAATTAGCCATAATCGAGAAGGCCTTACAGCCTAACATGTTGGATGTTTACATTCAACATTGTTTGATGATAATAAATCTCTTATGTTGGTTCCTATTCCTGTGTTATTTGTTGTTTTTGTTGTTCTTATTATTGGTTGCAAGTCTGGACACCTCTTTTGAGATCTCTCCGCTCTTGACTGCATCAGATGGTATTAGAGTGAAGTTTCAATCACTGGAGGAGGAGATAAGTTTCTAGTCACTGGAGATTAGTGGATTGAAGATGTCTCTGAAGAAATCCTGCGAGATCACGAAGGAGGAACCTAAGGAGGAATTCAATCTAGAATATTTTAGATCTTTGGAAAGACAAATGCAAGATCTACAAGAGGAATTGTGAAAAAATAATGCATCTACAGAAAACCGAGATAGTGGTATAAAATCTGAGGAAGAATATTATTTTTGAGGAATTTGTAGAAGACGTCATAGATCTAGAAGAGACGAGATATATGAAAGCTATGTCTAAGATGGGGAAAAGACCTAAGATTGAATTTTCTACCTTTGTTTGTGTTAGATCTTTTTCTTGCAGCATACTAATGAAGCATTTATGCTTAACTCTTTATTCCCAACTCTTGATTCAAACAAATAAATATCTAATTAACAAGGATCAAATTCTTCTTCACTTTGAGCTCAACAGACTCAGATGGGTGTACCTCTCTTGATCTACTACTTCGCAATAAATCACACAGTTGATTAGTTTCTCACAATGATTTTCTCTTGTCTTCTGCTGCAGCTGTTGATAAAAAAATTCTGCAAATGCTAACCAATCTTATGCAGAGCTTTACAAGCCAAACAATGAACTTGACAGGAGAAAATAGTAGTGAAATAAGGATTCTCATCCTTCTTCTCTTCGAGTTGCAAACTCGGGCAGGCTACCCTAATTATTCAATTTTGTAATGAATCAACAATAGTGTTTGTTTTATTCACTACATATCATAGACATCTACTTTTGTTAAACTAAAAATAAAAATATTTCTTATATTTTTAAGGTTTGATGATGATAACTACTATTCGAATCTAGACTAGTGCCTAATCTAGGGCAAAGAGTCAAATAACATATATATTCACAGAAACATTTTAATGATATCACACTTGGAACCCTGATGAAATTCCTTACAAGTCATCTTCTCATTCCCATATCTATGTATCAAATTCTTATAAAAATACTTAACCCTCTGAAACTACCCTTAAGAATTACCCCTTCCTTGGAAGAAACTTAAGAACAATCCCACATCTACCTTGTAAATAGTCTATTGAACTTTCCTTACAAACTCAATACACAAGAATTCAAATAAAAACACATGAAGACATCACAAATATGCAAAAGGAATTCCACTATATTTTATTAAAATATCTCTATTCAATACATTTAGAATGACAAAATCCTTAAAACAAATAAAAAATCAGAAAACTGCTTCGCACTTGTGAATTCACCATCCTTAACATTACATTACAACTTAGTATTTATAGTATACACTAACCATCTTGGAATCCTAAAAGAAACAAGATGCAACAAGCTTCAGATGGCTAGGAAAAGAAAAAAACACTAAAAGACAAAAAAATAGTTACAATTTCAGTCAGTGGAGGATAATAACTTGAGTAGTTGATTTGCAATCATTGTGTATCTTTTGTAGTTGGCACCTTTGTCTGCATATATTCAGGGTAACTTCTAAAAGTTTTAATGAGACACAGTGACTGCCAATACAGGCTAACTTACACTATTCTTGATGATACTTACCCTCCCTGTGCTCATTGATTAGGTGCCAAGTGTCATTCATTCCTCATCTATTACATCCAGGTCTATTGTTGTTGGCTTCTTCTTCTTAGGCTTGTTGTTTTTGTCTTATAGTGTAACCTCCTCCTCTGTTGGCCAATTAAAATATTTTATACCCTACAACTGCTTTAGTGTTATTTCCTACCTAGCATCAGTGATAGCCCTTACATCTGTAACAAACTTGACAAAGTCTGTTTCAGCTTTGAATACTTCATCTAGGGCTTTATTGAATCTATCAATATCTAAAACATTGTCTTTTGTTAGGAAGGCCTCTTTTGTTGGCAGCAAGGTGTTAAATTCTCCCTTCCACTCCTTAGCTACTTTTAACTCATCATTCTCCTTTTTGATACCTGGGGATGAAATTTTTAAAGTCACAACCAAACATGACTAGCCTTGATTGTACTTGATTGGCCTTCCCCTTAAAAAAGGATAAAGTTGTACCAATCTGCTCTATCATTTCTCCCACTGGAAAAATTACTTCGGAAGGTCTTCTCTATGGGGTTACAGTGCCTCTAGCCTCTCAAACAAGGATCCTCTGCCTAACCATACATTGAACATTGGGTGCAAAGTTGTTATTTGTTCCTTTACCACCTTTTCCAGATCAGTCAACTTGATGTATGCCTTGTGCAGTTCATCCAATTTTCCCTTAACAACACTTATCCTATGCTGCAAGATATTCAATAATGTAGAGAGGGAAACCTCATTCCTATCCTTTTCAACTATTTCTGTCTCTTTAGAAAGCTCCTCTATGACATTAGGGTGCACAACTTCAACCTCTTGAGTTAGACAGGGAAGAGCTTTAGAGGCCTCTTCCAACTATTTATTAAGAGATTCCACTTTCTCTTGCAATTCCTTAATCTTCATTCGGCCCTTTTCTCTATCATTTTCCAATGCCATTGTCTCATCGAAGATCCTTTCATAACTTTCTAATAATTGCTCTATTTTTTCCTCATTTAAGTGGGCAAAGTGAGTGATAGCCTTATATATATCTAGATCATATGTGTTTTTGACAGTCCAAATGATCTTATCCCCATCCATATTTTCATCTACACTAACCAGATATGGCTTAAGAGTCCTTGGGGATAAAGACAAGGGTTTAGGATTTGGGATTATATCCACAGCCTCTTATCATCTCTCTTATCTGAGTCTCTAAGGAAAATTGATCTTCTGGTTACTTCCTGATCTGATCAATAATGAATGCAGATGCTAGATCCCATCAAGGCACAAGAAACAACCCAATAGACATCACCAATATCCTATCCTCTTCTATTGTGATGGTTTCAAAGTCAAGGTCATAGGCCTTCAGAGCCTACAAGGCTTCATCCCCTAGATTAGCACCCTCTTTTATCTACAATTGGGATCCAATCTCTTGTTGCATTCTCCAAATGTGAAAGTTCTTGAATTCATCAGTCTTAATGAAACAATCATCATTTAAAAACTCTTCTTGGTAGAGTTCTCTCTCATCCTGGCATAATTGGAGGTGAAGTTCCACCTCCTCTTGATGTTTTCATTTAACTAGTGATGAATCAATTTTCTCTTTATTTCCCTCTCTCATGTTTTCCTTAGCTGGTGATGATAATGTCGATCACTAGTTACCAGGGTAGTTAAACTATCTTTCTTCTTTCCTTGTGTTTCCAAGTATAAGGTTCCTCATTTTTTCATCCTCTTCTTCTTCCTATGAGGCTCACTTGTTTCCTCAGGATTAGGATATTCTAAGATAGCTTCAAATCTAGGTGGTTGATCCATCTGAGGAGGACTATGCATCTTATAACCTCCCTCACTCTCTTCTTCATACTCAGAGGATGAGTGTTGTTTAGGCCAACTTTTCTTCTCTTTTATTTGACTCTCTAATTGGTTATAAGATATTATATTAATCAATAATTTGGGTAACCCTAATCATATAATGCACTCTTAGGAAAAAACCTTAAAAAAAAATCCCTGCCTTTTCCATTTCCTTCTCGAAGTGTAGCAGGTCCCAATATTTCCCTACTCTCTTTTCATCTTCTTCCTCATCACATCCCTTATGCTCCTTGATGTTAGTGACACTTGGGGTCAGAAATTTCTTGGCACTCTTTATGAATCCCTCAGGGTCTACATACCTTTATTGGGCCATGCTCATCCTATATTTCCCCAACCATCTATTTATTCCTTCCATGGATTTATTTCTCACAATAAAATTTGAGATATGGAAATGTCTTTGTGTGAATTTACCCTTCCTATGAGGGGCCAAATAATATTTATCACTTCATATTAGTTTCCCCAGGAATTCCATCAATGCAACCCTTTGAGGAACATATTTTGGAAGAATATGTGGGGGTTGAGGACAACCATACACTCTGATCAATGTGTAGGTATTCTCCAAATAGAAGTCTCCCCAGTTATGATCTCCTAGCCATTTATCAACATACTCAAAAGGCCTCAGAAGCTTCAGGACTTTGACTAATAACTTGACTATGAATTGGATGGAAAATCCAATTTTAGAAACCACAGAACTCATGCTCATTTTATGTATAGTTCCTTACCATAATCCAAAACTGTACAGGGTTTGGCTGGCCGTGGATTTGTGTTCTTGGCCTTAAATTATGAGTATCCATATCAGTGATATTTTGGAAAAGAATCAAATGCATCAGCAAAGAGTAATGCATGAATTTGGGTTGGACACCCTTCTGAAGACTTATAAAACCTTTGTGCATCTAGTCAATAAAATACTTAATGTAATCAAAATTAGTATTCACATGTGATTTTTGGATGTCTAGGATGATCATCAATAGGTCTGCAAGCATCTTCTCCACATCTCCGTCATTCCCCAATACTTTGCACAAGCCATATGCTAGATACTTCATGTAGAAGTTCAAGTCTTTAAATTCATAAGGTGCATTCTTGCTAGCAGGAATGGGGCTATATATTTTCTTGACCTAGGCATGTGAGCAAGGATCATATTTTTTACTAAATTGACTTCCTTACTATATTTGGCTTTCTATTTGGCCAAATCAATTTCTGTGGTAGAGGCATGGTAGATGCCAAAATATTTCATAAAAGAAGCCCTAACCAAGGTAACTAGGGTTTTCTAATCATGCTTTCTAATTTTCCAAGACAATACATCATATTTCTTGGATAACTCAATTAACAAGTCAATATCTAGGAAAACATTTGGGACTATCAATTTGTCCAGTCCTAATGTCCAAGGATTATAGACATGATTTTTCTAGTTCTATTGATATAGGAATATTTCAACAAATGGTAAACAGTGCAACCTGGGGTATTGGGATCCCTACAATTAGACATGTGGTCATGGAAAAGTTCATCACTATCCTTTTTTTTCTGGCTAGATCCTAGAAGCAATGTGATGAATTCTTCCAAGTAGTTTCTTTTCACATTTTGTTCTTCCCCTCTATCTTTACTTCCACCACTAGATGAAGCCCTACTAGATCCTTCTTGACTAATATTTCATGGTCTTTCAATTACCTCTATCTAAAACAGGCTTCTTTTCACAAATCTCTACAACTTTGCAAATTCTCACTCTGCTATTCTGAAAACTTTGGTAAGAAAAATGTACAAGTGTTGAGTCTATTTATCATTGAACAATGAATGCATCAATCTAGGCGAGAACTCTAAAATCCAGTGCTCAATCACTTCATCAATTACTCTACATGTATTGAAATCAATTTTGTGCTAGTTGTGGTGTATGAAGTTGACAGGTAATTGAATTTGAATGGAGAGCTGGAAAAAGGTCATGATTTCGTTTCACTTTTAAAACCTTATAAAATGTTAAAAGTCCCTAGATGATAGTTGATTGGATTGATTTTCTTTCTTTTTTACAACTCAACACAGTACTCATACTTTGTCAGGATCCTCTATCTTTTCTCAACCCTAGTTATTTACTTTATTTCCTTGAAATGGCACGAGAACAAACTCCTTAAAAATTTTCTATACTCTTCTTTTCCATGGTTCATCTGGAGATTTAGAGGTAATGTCTTCTCCAAGTCTCTGAACATTTTACTAACTTATTGTTCTATCTAGAGACTTGGTGCCTATGCTTTATATCTTAATCTATAAATCTTTCATGTCACTCAAGATAAATCAAGTGACTTAGAGCACACCGCTCATCTGAGGCTTGATTGATGGTCCATAATTAATCTTTGCATTCCTTCACTTGACTTAGGTTCAATCTGGAGATTCAATGACCAGCTAAGTCTTGTAAGCTCTAAATGTTTATCTTAACCTAGGTCTAGTCTATAGATTCAAAGATAAGAAACATCACTGGGTCATTGAATGTTTTCTTAACCCATGGTTATATTTAGAGACTTGGCACAAGGCTATCTCTTAATCTCATAATCTAACTTAACTTGACATTAATTTACCCAAGATTTATCTCAATATTTAGAGATAAGGAAAATCTCTGAGTCGTTGAATTATTTTCTTCACTTGGGTTATATCATGAGATCAAGCGAAAACCCTAGATATTTAATTTCATCAATGGGCCTCGTTGAATCTCTGAATGACTTGCTTAACTTTGATTTTATTCTGAGATTCAATACCAGCAATTCATTTCAAATACAACCATATAAAATTTACATTTCTTTACCTCTAGTCCACCTCTTAACCCCAAATAATTCGTCTCTTTGTATGTCCACTGAATCTCATAATGTAACTTTTCCCACTTTGACCTAACCATGATTTAATTTGGATATTCAGAGATAATGTCTTCTCTAGGTCACTGAATGTTTTGTTTAACTCCAGTCACTTTATGAGATAATGAGATAGCTGTAGGATCTACTCTGCATCAACGACTCATATTTGATCTTTCATTAGACTCAACATTAACCCTTATTCATTCCATGATTCAGAGATAAATTACATCTCTAAATATCCCAATATTCATGCCAACTCTGGTCAAATCCTAAGATTCAGAGATAGACTTAATCATTGAATCGCTGAATGAAATACAAAACCTTGATTTTAATCTGAGATCTATAGTGAACCACTGATTTGACTGGTCACTTGGACATGTGTATGCATATTATCCTATCACCTCATAATCACTAAATGAACTTTGACCTTTTGACTATATCTGGTGACTTGGAGACAACCACACATCTCTACTTTGATCGACGAACCTTGCTGAGTCTCTGAAAGATTTGCTTAACCATGAGTATGTTGGGATAATGGAGAGGATGTGTACTAGGAGGGGAGGGGTGAATCAGTACCCTTCAAATTTTTTAATCAAATCTTGTAATATATGTTCTTCATTAATTAGATTTGCATGTACCAAACATAAAGTATCAATGTTGCAATGTAAATGCATGTAAAGTAATAAATACACATACATAAGATTAATTTCTCATGACACTAGTATTTTTGTATCACAAAAAACCTTTGTTATAAGGTAAAAACTATGGTGGGGATGAGACCCACAAAACTTCACTACTATAGAAATAAAGTTAGCTTCTTAAAGATTTACAAAATGATCACTTCTGATGATCTTACCCTATTAGGAGTACAATAAGATTGATTAGATCTATCTCATGTGAGAATTTTGCAACACAATCTATGTGTGCACTTGGTTAAGAGATTTACAATAAGGTTGTTAAGTCTACTATGTTAAGATATTTAGGAGTCTATTACAATTGTTAGAGAGTATTAGAAATTTGTTCTGAAACACATTATGAGAATATTGTAGAATCAAAATAGTTGAGACTTGAGATGCAAAAGGCTGAAATAAAAATCATAGATGAGGTAACCGAGCTGCAAGCTATGTTACTACCAAATCTCACATTGCTATTGAAACACATGACTTTGTCAAAGACATTAATTGCCACCCTAGAGATGTCAGTCACTGAGAGTATCGATAACATGCATGCTAGAATCACTTTGGAGCACATGACCCTCAAG
This sequence comes from Thuja plicata, assembly GCA_018584345.1. Classification (NCBI taxonomy): domain Eukaryota; kingdom Viridiplantae; phylum Streptophyta; class Pinopsida; order Cupressales; family Cupressaceae; genus Thuja; species Thuja plicata. Next base: position 1,270,851 of record MU226589.1, on the reverse strand, counting down.
AACCTCAAGGAGAAATGGGAGAATCATATGGAAGACATTCAAAAATCCCATTCCCACATATTTGACAAGTTGTAAGTGCTACACCTTTGTCATTATTTTCAAAAAAGGGAGAAAATATATGTATACATTAAAAAGGGGGAAAAGGTATATACCTTACAAAGGGGGAAAACATGTCAAAAGGGAAAACATACCAAAGAGGGAATACACAAAGGAGGAACATGTACATATATTGTACCGAGGCATGCACAAAGGGGGAGTCATTGATAAGTTAAAAACTTGGTATGTATCTTGAACATATCAGTTTGCACATATCAATTTCTAATACTAATGCCAAAGGGGGATATTGATAATACTTAAAGGATCATAAGTTGTCATTAGTGTACAAGGAAAAAAAATTTGGACCGTCAGTTACATGATCACTGAGTGATAGCATTCATTCAAGTGCAGAGGTCACTGAAACAGTCAAGCGCAAAGGTCACCAAAAATGTCTTACCACAGTGATCACCAAAATAAGTGAACATCGATAGCACTATCACCGATAGACAGTTCAAAGAGTAAACCGAGAGCACATTTCACAGAGTAACACAAGAGCATAGTCTACAGAGTAACCTGAGCACCAGTCTAGAAAGAGATAGTTTTATTCCCAAGAAAAGTGGATCTCAAACTACATGTTAGCTAAAGCACTTTATTCTTTAAAATATATATTTATGCTTAGCTAGACAACTGTTTTGTGGATCAATAACACTGTAATATGTGGATTTAATTAGTTTAACTAATTATATTCATGCAAACTCAGAGATCAAGGTCAAGTTGTAAACCTTTGATCATAGATTTTTTCTTGTAAAGCATGAAACCTAATAAGGTCAAAACCTTTATATATATAGATGTATAATCAATCAAGAACATGATGATTGTAGCTGGAGAAGAAATCTATTGATCAGAAAGAGAGTATCATGTAGAAGGACACAAAAGGAAGAATTTAGTTATGAAGAACCAGATTCAAGGCTACCGAGAAGAATAGAGGTATTATTCATCACAATTAGGTGATACATAATTTTGTGAACTTAAAGGATCTGTATTCAGCAATTCAAGATTGCAAGTTATCAAGTCATAAGTATTTTTGTCTACTCTCTAAAAATCGTAGCAAATAGAAAAAATCCTTCAAGAAGGTGGAATTAGCAATCTTATTGTAAATATCTTCACTGAGTGCACATATACATTGTGTTGTTGAAATATTTTAATAGAGTAGACTTAATAATTCTAACATGTTAGTCCTAACAGGGTAAGATCATCAAAAGTGATCACGAATTGTAGCCTTAACCAACACCTTCCATTATGCAGATAGTGAAGATTTGTGGGTTTCCTCGCCACCTTAGTTTTTACCTTCTAATAGGGGTTTTCAGCATTATCAATACTTGTGTCATGCGTAAATGAGTTTCATGAATGTTTCTATGATTTTTTACATGCACTTACATATATATTAGGATATTACATGCATAAGGTAGAAAAGAAATATGTTCGGTAATGCAAGAAAAGATTACTAAGGTTAATTGATAAAAGTTTTAAGGGTACTGATTCACCCCTCCCCTCATAGTACATATCCTTCCATTATTTCATTAGTTCTCTATCTATCCAAATGCTCTGTATCCTATTTTGAGTCTATATTGAATCCTATTAATATGATTTTGTTGAGATATTGTTCATATTGTGCCTATATGTGCTCGCATGAATATTTTGTCATTGATGTCAACATATTAGTACTATTGGAGACAATGTCTCTAGTTTGATCAGTGAGATTATTTCTGTGGTATAGCTACTGTATTCAATATCATATGTTGCAAGGCTAGTAATGCATTCAGGGATGTCTGTACTTGATTTAGTTCAAGTGGCAGAGGATCGCATAATGATTTGAGAGAGTTACGATGGATTTATCTGAGACATCTATTTTAGTTATTATGTCAAAGACAATGTTTCAGTATTTGGATTGGTGTGGATTTGTTTAGCAATATTATTTATTTCTAAACTAGTGGCGACTTCAGGACATATATGTGTGTCCTCATTTTGAATGGTTCATATTTGGATGTTGGAAAACAAATTTTCTTTTATGATAGTCGTTATAGCTTAGTGTTCCTGCTAAACACTCCAGAGATGTGCTTGATTCATGAGACAAATATGTTCTTTTTGATGTTGTAATATTTCATGTTTCTTACTGATGTTTGTTGATTGGTTCCTATTCATGTTGCTGGATTAAGTTTTTTTATGTGATCATAATTGAATATTCCTCATGTAATGTGTTGTTGTTCTTATTATTCTTGGTCGACTTGGTGGTGTAGCATGCTGAAATGGATCATGGTTTGATTTATGGATATGGAGCATGTTCGAGGTTGTTTTTATGGATCATTGTTTATTCTTAGCTGACATTCAATGGATCACATTGAGTATTTAGGTGTAAGGAATTAATATTTTTTAATTAGCTCTATGGATATCCCAGTTGAGATTAATTGATGTAATGTTTATAAATATGTAATCATTTGTAATTAAGAAAGTGTAAAAAGGTAGAAGACAATGTGGAATACTTGATAGAAGAGGTATGAGTGGAATATGAAATTGAGGAAGAAAATTATTGTACTTGATTCAAAATATTTTGGCATATCTAAGACTTTTTTTATCCGTTAATGAGCTTGGATAGTATGTCCTCTAGATGTTTTGAGATCAAAGATTGTTGTAAGGCAGTGAGTCTTCCTTGGGATTGAGATCCTTGTTGTATTTGAGTAGTGAGATCTATGTAGTGTGTCTGAATGCATGTGCATTCCCCTTGTAATACTCCTAATAGGGTATAGTAATTTTAACAAAGTACATTTATCTTATGGGTTTGATCCCCACCATGATATTTCCCCTTATAGGGTTTCCTTGTACAAAATCTTGGTGTTATGTGCTGATTACTATGTTATGCTTCTACATTCATTTTTATCATTTGGATTTGAGATTAAGTTGGTAATTATTGGTAATTTGGTTAAAGGTTTTGAGTTATTGGCACAACTAATTCACCTCCCTTATCAATGTGCGTGCTAAATTTATTAAAACAATTGGTATCAGAGCCAATGTCATGTCTGGGAAGCTTAACCACTTGAGGAGATCTGAGATGGTTACCTTTAAGAAGGATAGTTTGAAATTTGATGGCACAAACTATACTATATGGAAGGATTGAATGATTACACACTTGAGATGTCTTAGTGAAGAACATTGGGTTGTTACAAAGAAAGATTACCATCCTCATGGTGATCTTGCTACTACGATTTTTGATGAAAACAAAGAATTTGAGTGTAATATGTTAATAAAAGAATCTTTAAAGAGTGCCTTATTAGATGCTGAAAATACAAACAATTTAGGATTGGAGTCTGCACATGAAATATGGACAAATTTGGAGACATTATATGAAGGAGATGAATGTGTGAAGAAAGTGGAGCTACAAAGTATGAAAGGAAAGTATGATTCATAGAGGATGAGAGAAGATGAGAACATTACTAATTATGTGGCTAATATCACCAAAATTGTTTGTGGAATCACATGTGCTGGTGGAACCTTGCATGAGAATTAGATTTTTTCTAAAATCTTGAGATCCTTTCCTCCTACTTACAATCATAAAGTTTTTTCTAATGAATAAATCATAACTATGACTACCATGACAAGAGATACATTGGTTGGTAAGTTATCTACTTTTGAAATGAGAGAATTTGGTGATAGTCTTCCTAATGTTGAAACTACATTTAAAGCTACTATTTCTAAGGATAAGAAAAGATATGATTTTGGAGAAATTTCATATAAGCTTGGTAGATATGCTAAGGAATGGGAACAAATTGAGAAGAAATTAAAAGAGCTGGAAGAGCTTGAAGCCCTAATTGCATAGAGACTACCTAAGGGATCTCGTAAGTATCAAGGAAAGTTGCCTTAAAAGTGTTTTGCAATGTACTAAGATTGGCCATGTTGCTTCGAGATGTCCTGATAGAGAGAATAAGTACAATCCTAAGAAATTTAAGTCTAAATATTAGAATAAGTGTTATTATTTTGTCAATGAAGGTTTTTCTAATGATGCATCTAAAAAGAGTGAATATGAGATTGTTTATTTCTATTAAACATGAAGATCTTGATTTTGTGAATGAAGAGAGAGCCTTAGTTCCACATGTAGATAAAAAGATGAATGGGTTATTGACAGTGGATGTTCACAACACATGACTAGAGGCAAAAGCAATTTTTTTAAATGAGAAAGGTATGATGGCGGTGTTTTCATATTTGGCAATGATACTCCTTGCATGATCAAAGGAAAAGTTTCTATTACTCTTGATCATAAGACTAATACTAATTATGTTTTACATGTTGAAGGTTTGAAATATAATATTTTTAGTGTTGGATAGCTAGTTCATAAAGGATACAACCTACAATTCATGGATTGAATGTGCAATATTATTGGAAGCTATGGAATTGAGATTTATATAGGAAGAAAGAAAAAAGGTAATGTATTTCATTTGAACAATTCTTAGAGTAGATGTCTGATTGCTAAGATTGATGATATTTGGTTGTGGCATAAGACATTTTTTCATGTAAACTTTGCTAAAATTGTTAAGATAAGTACTACAAGAGTTGTTAGAGATCTTCCTAAATTTTGAAGCCTATTAATGCGATATGTGATGAATGTCAGTTGGGTAAATTGACTAAGTCTACTTTTAAGAGAAAGAATTATTCTTCAAGAGGAAATTTGGATTTGGTGCATACTAATCTATGTGGTCTTGCAAGAACAAGAAGTTATTATGTGGATAGGTATTTCATTTTATTTATTGATGATTATTTTAGAATGATGTGGGTTACATTTTTGAAAGAGAAATATGAAGCCATTGAAAAATTCAATATTTTCAAAGATATGGTTGAAACTAAAATATGATTGAAGTTGAAATGTTTGAGATCATAGATAAGTGGAGAGTTTACTTCTACTAAGTTTAACAAATATTTTGAAGAGCATGGAATAAACAGAGAAATGTATGCTCTGCACACCCCACAACAAAATAGAATCATAGAGACAAGGAACATAACAAGTCTAGACATTGCTAGAAGCATGATGATTGAATGTAATATTTCACAGATATATCAGAGAGAATTTGTTAGCACTACAGTATACACTTAAATGAACTTTGGTATGGTCATATTCCTATAGTAAAATATTTTAGAATTTTTGGAAGTAAATGATACATAAGAAGAGATGAATACCTATAGAAGCTTGGCCCTAGATGCAATGAAGGAATATTTCTTGGTCACTAAAAAAAATAAAAGGATATAAATTTTATAACCTTAGGTTGAAGAAAGTAATTGAAGGTGAAAATGTTAGAGTGGATGAAAATATTAAGAAACAGGTTAGATCTTGTAGATATGAATCAAATAACGAAGAAAATAGTCAAATTGTGTAAGCACATAGTCATAATCAAAATCAAAATTTATTGGTAGTATGGACTTGGTGGTTAGAACCTCCTTGGAGATTCGTGATATGGCTTAACTACCTCCCATAGATTGGGTTAAATATGGTGTTTGTATAGGGCATTGATAGTTCAAGATTTTGGTGCAACTATTAGATAACTGAGAGGGGAGGTCAAATCAGTTAGCTCCAATTATCCTATAGTCCCAAATTCTACCAGATTATATAGCCAAAATTTCTAACATATAAATCAACTCAGTGAAATGTAAACTGTGATCTCAAACTTTAGTTACCAAGTTGTCTAGTCATCTAGTCATCTACTCATCTACTCGTCTACTCATGTACCGAGTAGCTATAAATTAATACTGTGATTACTGATCAATGTAGATAAAGTAATGTGTAAAGAAAAATAATGATCCAAAATAATCATACACATTAACACATATTTTAACGTGGAAACCTTACTAAGGGAAAAACTACCTAGGACCGGTAACCCAAAATATTTCACTCTTCTAAAGTGAGCTCGGTTAAGAGCTAACCCTGTTAAAGGTTATAATGCACACTATTAAATGTGACCTGGTTAGAGGATTTATTTGTAACATCTCTCTTTTGACCAATAATTCACTACGGGGTCAACAAGAAAACAATCAACATTCATTTCAATGTCATAATAAAGACTGTAACATCCTACTCAATCGAGATATTTATCTGTAAAAATGGTTAAACTGATACAGTTGTGATTTGATTCAAATATAACTATGTTTACATATTTTAAGTTCTATGATAAGTACATAATACCTTTGATCAGTTTGTTCACTTTAGTTCCTCTGATTCTTCATACTCTATTCTTCTTGATAAATGATCTTTCCTTTGTCACTCGTTGTTGTCTACAGAAATTCTTGGTTCTATCTTCAACCAGTTTGATAAGTCATGATTGAATTTTTCATGTGTGCACATCTATGGCATCTTAATGAATCTCTTCTCTTATATAGACATCATAGCTCATTTAATTTCCATCCTTTAGATTTTTCCGCCTAAACTCCATCGTTGATTTTTCCACTTAAATCTTCCTTGGTAGTTGTGTCAAAAACACATTTTAATATTCTTCATCCGATCATCCTTCAATTTTCATAGTCATTTGATCTTCATAACAAACCTTATCAATTACTTCAAAATCATCAATTTTCCAACTCATCATTTTAGTCAGCCTTCGGTTTGATTTAATCAGTCAATATTGTTGTGTTGGTGATCCCTATCTCGGTTACCACTATGCTCAGTATACACTATATTTACTCAGTGTTCACTATTACTCATTGTATACAAAATTGTTCAGCTACCGACCACATAAACTTTGTTTTTTCCAGATCTTCAAATCATAATAGATTTTTGTTACCATAATGATGATCAAATAAGTTGACATCAATGACAATACATTAACTGATTAATTTCTATCATCACATCTATAACTTGGTTGATCATCAACAAAATGAATTCAAACATACAATCAGTTGTAGTTCATCAATCTCTCCCTTTGGCATTGCTGACAACACAATATAAAATATGTAATATGAAAATGCCATAGAATACCAAACTTTTTTTTTACAACTATATGAAAAATGCTATAGCTCTCCCTATCTTTTATATATAATGGATCGACATTAAAAAATAACCATGCACACTCTTCCTACATATTTAAATTTTCTATTCTTGAATCTTCTCTCTCTCTCTCTCTCTCTATAAATAGATGTGTCATTTCTCTCCCTTTCTCCCTTTCTCCTTTTCTCCCTTCTAGTGGATAGATATTTCACTAAATCATTTCTCTCCCTTTGACAACAATGCCAAAAAGAAATATATAGCTCTTCATTAGCCAAAAAATATCTCTGGTTTTCGGATCAGTAGAGTAAGTTGTTGGAAACACCGAGAGGGGGGGTGAATCAGTGTTTGTCTATTAATTACTTTTCAGCAACTTAAACATAAATCAAACATACATAGAATGAAGTTTAACATAAGAACTCATAACACATGATATGATTACGGGGAAACCTTGATCAAAGGAAAACCCTGGTAGGAATTAGTACCCACAAGTATTGTACTAGGTATAATGAACCTATTAGAGTTCCTTTGCCCTATTAGAAGTAGTCTTTACAATGACTTGGTTAAAGGTCTGACCCTATTAGGAGTCTTTTACAAAACCCTGGTAAAGGTATATGGCTCATTTCCTAGGCTCACTTCCCAATAGGATGAAGGCTACAACGTTTTGAAAGATGATATGCACTATATCAAAATGAACAATTGTGATGACACTGCTGTCTGATTAGTTCCATGTATGCGCGAATTCTCTTACTCTCTTAAAGAGCTATATCATATACTAACTTCATTGTACTTCACTTTTGTATCTTTCTCTTACATAATAATCGACACTTATAACATAACTTTACATTACATACTTATATGTTTATATCTGAATAGGCGTGACCCAAAACAAAACACTAGTCAGCCCTAAAACAAAATATACAACGCTTCCAAACAAGTCGGCTCAAGCATGTTTACTAAAATTTTAATTACATCATTAAAAAAATAGAACCAAAGGTGCTTAGCCATTACATTACAAAATAATTCACACTGATCAAAACAGTAGTCGGTTTCCATGCTCTATCTTCTAGACTGCTGGTCTACTGATCTACCTGTAACTTTTTTGTACTATTGTTCTGTACTATGCGTGTCTGGATGTAGCATGTACATGTGTCATAAAACATATATCTAAATGCGCATATGCTAACTTGATCTCTCACACGTGCGCTGATGTGCTGATCGCTGAGTATCTCTGTCTGCCTTGTTTTCCATACTTAGTCATTTTTTCTTTCATGACACAAACTAAACATGAATTTTTTGCCATGATGACAATAAAAAATGAGTCATGCATCCTCAGGAAGTCAACTTGCCAACAATCTCCCCCTTTGTCATTTATGGCAACAAAGGAATGTGTCCAAGTTAGTCAAAATGACTTAACATAAAAAGTGACTGTAAATCATAACATCTTATTGATATATACATATATTTTTTCACATATACACATTCTATATTACTCCCCCTTTGACATTAATGACAAAGGTGTACAAAAACTAGTAATTCTTCTACATACTTACTCCATGTAAACTTCAGGGTACACAATTTGAAGAGATTGAATCTCTTTCTGCCAAAATACTTTCATAGCATCAACTGTCTGAAGATGCGCGCATAGGGCATATGTCAGTTTCTCCATTTTCATTAGATCCATGCAAGGAAATTGATCATATGTCACCATGGTGTCATCAATTTTTTTAATGTTCTCATTAAGGACTGCTAGAGATGGTGGAAGTGCATTTCTCAACTCGGTTTGTCTTGTTCTTATCTTGTTGATTTCCAATTTTGCCTTCTCAATTTTATCCAACTGTCCTTGATAGACATTATTGCATATGTTCATGTCTTGCGTGGATGATTCAACTAATTTTTTGATCCTATCCACTATTAACTTTGCCTCTTCTACCCTTTTTGTGTGCTCAGAGGTGAACTTCACTCTGTCCATGCAGTTGGCTATAACTTTCTTTCCTTTAGCTGCCAACTCTTTCAGTATGGATTGCCCAATTTTTAAGGAGTTCAAGTCTAAGGTAAAGTTCTTTA
>MU226589.1:1202571-1253600 GCA_018584345.1 Thuja plicata | reverse complement strand
GGGGGGGGGGGGGGTGAATCAGTTGTGATATAGATTTTTCAACTTTATACTTTATAAACCAAATCTGCAAATGTAAATGATAACATAGTAATAGACAACACCAAAACACAATATTTGTTGTCGAAAAAACCCTGTTAAAGGTAACACCCCAATGGGAATTAACATCCACAAATAATGTACTAAGAGTATAGTATCCCTATTAAAAGATATTAGCCCTGTTAGGAGCTTGTTACAACATTATAGTACATAGTCCCTATTAGGAGACAGACCCTATTAGGAGCCAAAGGAAATAGTAGGCTCACTGCCAAGGCACACTGCCCAAAGAAGGTTAAATCCACCCTCAAGGATTTACAATCCACACAAGTGTATAAAGAAAATACACAATCAGAGAAATGTCTGCCAGCAACTACCTTTGCTTGATTAGTTCCAATGGAGTATCAACTCTGCTTGCATCCAACAATTAACAAGCTTCACAGCTTTCACACATTCCTTATCTTCTTTTCTCTACCACACTTCTCCACATGAATATATCTTCCATATATACCCTTGCACAATAGCTTATTAGGTTGACAAATTGAGATTTCCTAATACATAATTAATTAGGTCGGCCAATTAAGGCTTTCTGTCATACAAATAATTACATAGCCTCTTGCTAAGATACACACAGTATCTAAGACAAGTACACAACATTTAAAATTCATTACATATACTTTCAGATCCACAATTCATGCTCACAATTAATTCCACATGCTACATGTCTGAAGTCAGATAGGAAATAGGTCTTCTCCAGAGTACATGCCACAACTGATGTCATCAGTCTTCAATCAACAATTGAACACAACCCATTACTCTAAAATATGGTGTCTATCCATAAGTAATCTTGCAAGTTGTAAAATATCTCCATCAAAAAGATATACTCAAAACACAGAGACCTGCTCTGTCTAGAAACACAGTTGCAGTCCAGAGAACCAGTCTTCACCAAATGAACTGTAACATCCACAAAATGTAACATAAAGTCAAGAAACCTTAGGAGTAAGGTGAGGACACATCCTTCTACATAAATACAACTTTGATCCTTCTGAATCATCTGTATAGTGTCCATACTCTCATTCCAATTAAGTAGTCAGTTTGTCTTCTCCATAGAAGTATATGTTGACATCATTGACAAAACATGAATATCAATAGCATGATCAGTAATGAAAACTGATATCATCCAACAATGTCCCCCTTTGGCATTGATGGCAACATATGGTAAAATCCATATGCATCAACCCAAAAGTACTCTCTCTCAATACAATCTTCTCAATATCCTCAACATAAATTTCCCAAAATAGTAGGGATTTTCTCATAGATTCCTTCCCCCTTTGGTAGAAATGGAAAAGGGTTCCATAGTTCACCTATAGTCTCCTGTAAGATGTAGCTTTTTCAAATCTTCATGTCCAACCAACTAGGTGCAAGATCACCTAAATATACTCCAGTATTTTCTACGATCACTCCCCCTAAGGAGTAGATCCATACATCAAGTCCAAAGAATGATATGGGTCTAAGATCCACTGGACTAATGCACATCTGCATCATTTAGTTTTCACTGGGAGGGGCCATCAAACCAAGCATGCCTTTGAGATATTCAAAAGCATCTTTTGGCAAGGGTTTGGTAAATATATCTTCTATCTATTCCTTTGTGCTAATATACTCCAGTTTGATCTCTCTATTTTATACCTTCTCCCTTAAGAAATAGTACTTGATGGAAATGTGTTTAGTCTTTGAATGCATTACATGATTCTTTGACATATTCACTATGCTGGTGTTATCACAATGGATAACCACTGGTTCTTTGAAACTTATTCTGATGTCCTTCAGCATTTGTATCGTCCAAACAACTTGTGTACAGTTTATTGCAGTAGCAACATACTCTGACTCAGCAGTAGATTGAGCAATACAATTTTTCTTCTTTCTCAACCAAGAAACTAGTCTTTTTCCAAGGAAAAATGCACCACCACTATTTCTCTTCTTGTCATCCACATTACCTACCTGATCAACATCAGTAAAAGCCTCCAATGTAAAATCATCAGATTTTCCATATCATAATCCATACTCTATTGTTCCTTTTAGATATCTGAAAATTCTTTTCATAGCAGCAAAGTGTGTCTCTTTAGGATCTGCCTGATATCTAGCCACAATTTCAACTACATTGGTAATATCTGGTCTAGTGTGTGTCAAATATTGTAGACCTCCAATCATTGACCTATACTTAGTCTACCCAACACTTTGAGCCTTATCACTTTTAGTTAGTTTTTTCCCTGTTACCATGGGTGTACCAACAATTTTACAATCTTCCATTCCAAACTTCTTCAACATTTCCTCAAGGTACTTTCTCTGAGATATAAATATGCCATTTTTACTCTGATCAATTTGCAAACCAAGAAAAAATTTCATCTCACCAATCATTGACATCTCAAACTCATTCTCCATTTCTTTAGCAAACTTCTTACTCATTTTATCATTGCCTCCAAAAATGATATCATCAACAAAAACATCTATAATTAAGATTCCATCTTCATCAATTCTTAAATACAAATTACTATCTGCAATACCTTTTCTAAAACCAAGATGAAGTAGATGTTTATCTAGTCTTGCATACCATGCCCTCAGTGCTTGTTTCAGTCCATACAGTGCCTTCTTCAATCTACAAACCATGTTTTCATCATCTATCAAAGGAAAACCATTAGGTTTCTCAATGTACACTTCTTCTTCTAGGTCACCATTCAAGAATGCTGATTTCACATCCATCTGATACACTTTGAAGTCTTAATGTACAACATAAGTAGGGAATAGTCTCACAGCTTCCAGTCTAGCAACAGGTGCAAATGTTTCTTCGTAGTATATGCCTTCTTGTTGAGAGTAGCCTTTACATATCAGTCTAGCCTTGTTTCTTACCATTGTGCCTTCCTCATCCATTTTGTTTCTGAAAACCCACTTAGTGCCAATCACATTGTTGTTCTTAGGTCTTGGAACCAACTCCCAAGTATTTTTCTTCTTTATTTGTTCTAGTTCTTCTTCCATGGCCTTTGTCCAAGATTCATCTTTACATGATTCATCACTAGTATTGGGTTCATCTTGAGAAATCAAACATATCTCATCTCTAACTTTAGGTCTAGTCATCATGCCTTTGCTTGCATCACCAATAATTTGATCTTCAGGGTGGTTTTTCTTGACATACCTTAGATTCTCTAATGTCTCAGTAGCTTCTACATGTTCTTCTTCTTCAATCTCATTCTCTATGATCAAGGGTCCTTCAGGTTCAACAACAACTTCTCTTGATTCTGTAATCTAACCACAATCATACATTCTTTCCTGAATTTGAAATTTCTCATCTATCCTCACATTGGCGCTTTAAATTAGTTTCCTTAGTATTATATTGAAACATTTATATGCTTTACTCTTAGTGGAATAACCAAGAAAGATTCCTTCATCACTTCTAGCATCAAAATTTCCTATCTCATCGTCTCTTTTGATAAAACATTTACTACCAAATATTCTAAAACATTTCACAGTCGGTGTATGATCAAACCATAATTCATAAGGATTTTTATTTGTACCTTCTCTGGTCTAAATTCTATTTAATGTGTGCACAACAGTGCCAATTGCTTCTCTTCAATGAACATGTGATACATTTCCTTCTAGCAACATAGTCCTAGCAGCATCTAATATAGTTTTATTTCTTCGCTCTGCTATCCCATTCTATTGTGGAGTTCTAGGAGCGGAAGTCTGTCTATGTATTCCATTTTCTTCACAATATGTATTAAATAGTTCTGATGTAAATTCTCCTCCTTTGTCTGATCTCAAACATTTCATCTTTAAACCAGATTCATTCTCAACTTTTGCTTTGAATATTTTGAATTTGTCAAATGCCTCAGATTTTTCTCTCAAATATGTAACCCACATCATTCTAGAAAAGTCATCAATAAAAAGTTTAAAATACCTTTCACCATAGTATGATCTTGTTCTTGTAGGGACACACAGATCTGTATGCACCAGATCCAACTTCCTTTTTACTGAATAGGATTTTCTCTTGAAGGTGCTTCTAGTATGTTTCCCCATAACACATTTTCTACACATAGTGTTAGATGGCTTAACAATTTTAGGTAGATCTCTTACTACTTTTGTCATACTTGCCTTCACAATGTTGTCAAAATTAACATGACAAAATATTTTGTTGCATAACCAGATGTCATCAACCTTTGTAATAAAACAAGAAGCTTCAGATGTGTTTAGTTCAAATACATTACCTCTAGATTTAGTACCAAATTCTATCAAGTCTCTTGTTTTTCTCTTGATAGTACACTTTTCATTTATGAAGTTTAGTTGATTACCCTTGTCCACTAGCTATCCAACACTCAACAAATTGTTCTTAATTCCATCAACAAGTAATACATTGTCAGTGTTAGTATTTCCATCCAAAGAAATAGATCCAAATCCAATAATAAGTTTAGGAGTATTGTCACCAAATATGACAACACCACCATCATGTTTCTTCAAACTCACAAACTTATTTTTATCTCTAGTCATATGATGTGAACAACTGCTATCTATGACCCATTCAGATTTCCTTTCAACTTGAGATACTACTTCTTTTTCCTCTTGCATAGGTTCATCATCCTCATCATTAGATATTCCTTGACTAGCATAATAACATTCCTTATCCTTTGAGAACATAGACCTGAAAAACTTATGTTTGTGCTTTGGAATTTTTGTAGGACATCTAGATGCAAAATGACCAATATTATTACATGAAAAACATTTCAAAGGTAATTTGCCTTCAAACTTACCCTTACCTATCTTTTCTCTTCTAGCAATCAGTGCAACAATTTCATCTATCTTTCTTTCTTCTTCTTGTATCTATTCCCATTCATCAACATAGGCTCCAAGTTCTTCTTTTAGATCACTACTTCTTATGCTTGCATTTCCAGATAAGGTCTTCTTGTTCTTGTGCATGGTTAGCTTGAATGTTGACTCTACTTTAGGTAAAGTGTCTCCCAATTCAGCGGCCTCAAATGTAGTTAGTTTTCCAATCAACATCTCTCTGGTGAAGTTCAGTGTCAAAGGTATGATCTCTTCTATACCCTTAACCTTGGTTCTGTATGTAGATGTCAAAGATCTTAGTATCTTCACAATTACTTCTTCTACACTGTAAGTTCCTCTAGAGTTCCTAGTACCAGTCACCACCTCATTAATGATTTGTGCATATTATCTAATGTTCTCATCTTCTCTCATCTTTAATGATTCCATCTTTGTCTTCAAGTTCTATAACTTTTCTTTCTTTGTAAAATTGTCTCCAACATATAGTGCTTCCAGTCTTGTCTAGATTTTATGTGCAGAATCTAAGTCCTTTACTATAGTGTATTCTCCTTTTGATAGAGTGTTGATTAAAGATTCCCTTACAAACATATTACATGAAAATAAATTCTTCTGATCTTCAAAAGCCTTCTCCAATTCATCCTCAGTTGATAACTTTTCTTTCTTCTTTGTGATCATCCAGTAGTCAAGACCTAGACACACCAAATGTGTTCTCATCCTGTTCTATCAACTGTCAAAATTTTCAAGATCAAACTTCGGACTATCCTTCCTGTAGTAAGTCATCTTAAGGATCACCTCAAGTTGTTAAAATTTCTCTCTGACGACCAGTAGCTCTGATGCAAATTTTTAGGAATAACAATCCACAAGACAACTGAGAGGGGGGGTGAATTAGTTGTGATATAGATTTTTCAACTTTATACTTTATAAACTAAATCTGCAAATGTAAATGATAACACAATAATAGAAAACACCAAAACACAATATTTGTTGTCGAGGAAACCTTGTTAAAGGTAAAACCCTAGTGGGAATTAACACCTACAAATAATGTACTGACAGTATAGTATCCCTATTAAAAGATATTAGCCCTGTTAGGAGCTTGTTACAACATTATAGTACACAGTCCCTGTTAGGAGACAGGCCCTGTTATGAGTCAAAGGAAATAGTAGGCTCACTTCCAAGGTACACTACCCAAAGAAGGTTAAATCTACCCTCAAGGATTTACAATCCACACAAGTGTATAGAGAAAATACAAAATCAGAGAATTGTCTGCCGACAAGTATCTTTGCTTGATTAGTTCCAATGGAGTATCAACTCTGCTTGCATCCAACAATGAAAAGGCTTTGAAACTTTCACACATTACTTCTCTTCTTTTCTCTATCACACTTTTCCACAAGAATATATCTTACATATATACCCTTGCACAATAGCTTATTAGGTCAGCCAATTAAGCTTTCCTAATACATAATTAATTAGGTTAGACAATTAAGGCTTTCCATCATACAAATAATTATATATCCCCTTGATAAGATACACATGGTATCTAAGACAAGTACACAACATTTAAAATTCATTACATATACTTTCAGATCTGCAATTCATGCTCACAATTAATTCCACATGCTACATGTGTGAAGTCGGCTACGAAATAGGTCTTCTCCAGAGTACACACCACAGCTGACATCATCAGTCTTCAATCAACAATCAAACACAACCCATTAATCTAACATATGTTAGTTGTCCATAAGTAAGCTTGCAAGTTCTAAAATATCTCCATCAAAAAGATATACCTGAAACACGGAGACCTTCTCTGTCTAGAATCACAGTTGCAGTCTAGAGAACCAGTCTTTACCAAATGAACTGTAACATCCACAGAATATAACATAAATTCAATTGACCTTAGGGGTAAGGTCAGGACACATCCTTCTACATAAATCCAACTTCAATCCTTCTGAATCATTTTTATAGTGTCCGTACACTCATTCCAGTTAAGTAGTCAGTATGTCTTCTCCAAATAAGTATATGTTGACATCTGTGACAAAACATGAATATCAACACCATGATCAGTAACCAAAACTGATATCATCCAATAGGTCAGGTTTAGATAAGCTTGGTAGGCCTCTTACTTTTCTTTTCTTACTGATCTTAACCATGTTTTAAAAATTTACATGATATAGCCTATTATGCCACAACCATATATATTCATTCTTAGCCAACAAACAAGTAGTTTCAGCAGTGTCAAGATAGAATAGATTACACTTTTGATTGTTCTCCAGTGTTGATCAACTTTCCTATTTCATCATACATTCTAGCTTTTTTGTTTTCAAATACAACTCGGTGACCTGTGTTATTCAACTGTGAAACATTTAATAGGTTATAATTAAGTCCTTTTACCCATTATGAATTCTCACATTTGATCTTATTTTTAAGCAATATAGTCCATTTTCCTTTAACTAGAAAAGGTGTATCATTTCCCATTCTAACAGATCAACCATTATAATGCTCAAGAAATTCAATTTTTTCTTTATCTCCAGTCATGTGATGTGTGTAGCCACTATCAATAACCCAAATGTCATACTTGATAACTTTAGAAATAAGTGTTGTTTCAACATACCTTTCATCTTCTTCTGAATCTTCTTTCAAAGATACAAATATTGTCTCAATGTCTTCATTAGTGTCAGTGTCAGTGTTAGTGTATGTGTCTTTATCTTTATCTTCAACAATGTAACATGCATTTTTTCCTTTATGTTTGTAATCTCAATTACTCCTTCTGTCATACTCTCAGTTTCTTTTATATCCTTGATCGTCATTTCTGTCATTATATCTTTCATTTCTTTCATCACTTTCTATGTTTAGGCATGTGGAAGCAAAGTGTCTAATTTCTTTACAATTAAAGCATATCAAAGGTAGTTTACATTTATACCTTCCTTTACCTTTGTGCAATATTCTAGCCATTAATGCTTCAATTTCATCAAGTGTTCTATCATCAATGTCACTGTCAATATCATTTGTTATCATGTGTTTGTTACTAGATTTACTAATTTTCAGAGAGAACATAAATGTCGATTCAACAGTAGGAACAACATTGTTGTCAAAATTGTGCAACTCAAATGAAATCAATCTACTGAAAAGGCTATCAACTATAATATTATTTCTAGGTGTAGCTCTCATTTCATGTATTGCAGATACTATAATAGAATAAATAGGCAAAAAATTTCTAAGAATCTTGCTCACAATAGTGTATTCATCAATAACTCCACCTACTCCTTGAATAGAATTCACAACCTCCTTGAATAGGTTACTGTACTATGTTATGTTTTCTCCTTCTTTCATTCTCAAGTCATCAAAGTTTCCCTAGAGAATTTCAGCTTTAGCTCTTTGCACATTTTTGTCTACTCCATAAACTTGTGTAATCTTGTCCCACATCTTCTTGGATGATGTACATGTCTTAATATACTCAAATTCAACGTCAGTTAGTGAAGAAGAAAGTTCTACCATCATAGTATTATGTTCATGTTTCACTCGCATCTAATTAACACTCAAAGGTCTAGTAGGTGGGATGAAGTCAGTATCCAGGTATAGCATTATTTCATCTCTAATCTATGATAGATATAGTCTCATTCTACTCTTCCATGTTGATAAGTTCTCCTTGTTCAGCTTTGGTGCATCTCTCTTATACATCTTGTGACCTTTAGCTTAAGTGCTTTAAAACTTTCATTCTAAGAACTCTATGCTCTAATACCAATTGTTAGATAACTGAGGGGGTGAGGGGGGTGAACTAGTTAGCTCCAGTTATCCTATAGTCTAAATTTCTCCCAGATGTATATAGCACTAATTTCTAACTTTTATATTAGCTCGGTGAAATGCAAACTATGCTCTCAAACTTTAGTTACCAAGTTGTCTAGTCATCTACTCATCTACTCATATACTCATCCACTCATATATGGAGTAGCATTAAATCAGTAATTTTATTACTGATCAATGTAGATAAAGTAATTTTTAAAGAAAAATAACAATCCACAACAATCATACACATTAACACATCAATTTTTAACATGGAAACCCTGCTAAGGGAAAAAACCACCTGGGATCTGTAACCCAAAATATTTCACTCTTTTGAAGTGAGTTTGGTTACGAGCCAACCCTATTGTGTGTAAATAAAATACACCTTCATGAAATTATTTTATTTCACTACAATTATATGGAAAAATAATGGAAATTTAAGCTAAGAATTGCAATTAAATCAATAAGCATCTCATGGCTCTCTATCTAAGCATGTTGAAAAATCTCTAAGCCTTAATCTCTTTCAATGACAGTCCTAAAACAAGAATTTGATGAAGATAAATTCCTAAATATAGCTCAATTCTCTCCAATCATGATAATATTGGACTCAAATGCAATCAAAATGATCTTCATGATGCCAAATTTCTATGATAAACTCTCAAAATACTCAAATTGCTATAAAAATGACAAGATGTTTGATGCTTTGCATTCGAATTTCTAGGATCCTTAATGCTCTCAAAATCGCTTCTATTTATAGGATTTTCCCAAGTGTAGGGGGTGGAGTTAATTGATCATAGCTAAGTTATGGTTGAGTGAGAGGCTTTCAAATGGTTTCAAATGGGGGAACAACTTAAATGGTTGTCTCAAAGGTTGAGACAAATAGAAAAATTTGAGTGATTGAGATTCAAAGTTCAAAATGAGTGATTGAGATTTAAATTTAGGAGTGATCCATGTGTTTTGTGTTCTTAATTACCATTGGTTTCTCAAACTCATATTTGAAAGATATTAGGATTATTTAATTCAATCAATTAAGTAAATTAGCCATGTAGGGATGAATAGGTTCAATTTGACTTTTGATTTAAACTATACAATTAATTGATTAAAATCAACTATATAATTTTGGTTGTCCCTTTTAGGCTTATATTTGATCATTTGATGTCATGATTAATTAATCCTTTGATTTAGCTTGATTTTTTCCAATTTGATTAATAAATGTCCATTTGATTTTATTTTGATCCATTTTGATGCAATTTGATGAGATTAGGAGCAATTTGATGAAAAATGAAGACTTGGTTGTTTAAAGAACACCTGGTCGATTTTAGGCGTCTACAAATGCCCCTCTTTGAATTGATGTGTGAAGCACATTGATTAAAATAAAAATTGATGTCCTGATCATTGATTTGATGTTGATTGATTGATTCAAAACCTAATGAAAAAATTGATAACCTAATATGAAACTCTAATGCAAAACCTGATGAGAAACTGATGCGAAATCCCTAATCTGATAGATGCAAAATTTGATGTGAAACTTATGCAAAATGCCCCACTGATAAAAGTTTGAATTTTTACTGCCCCATATTTAATGTAAGATATGATGTAGAATCCTGATTTGATGATATGATGATGCCCCCTCAAAAATGAAAGCATTTTGATATCCATATGCAAAAGATTGATGAAACTGATGAAAAGACGGATCCAAGATGTTTTCATTTGAGAAAAACATTGATGATGAGGATGATGTCACAACATGCCCCAGTGTGCAAAAAATGAAGATTAGGTTCAAGTGGGTCAAAAATCTCTCCAAAATTAGGTCAAATAGCTTAAATAGGTTGAAAACCCCAAATTTACTCTTCATTTTCACTTTTTACCCTAGAAATGTTGCTCTGGTCCTGGTGAGATTGACAACAATGGTGGTCCCCATTCCTAAACATCGGTTTGAGAGAGGGCACCGGTATTAGAGATCCTTGGATTATGGACCTCCAGTAAGTGATTTGACCTTCCTAGTGCATTTATTGTATTGTTTGATAGCATTTATTGCATGTTTTGTATGATTTTTAGATTAAGATTTGCAAAATGCCACCTAGGATAGATGAAATGAAACCTAGGGTAGTTAAACACCACCTCCACACAATGAAATGACCTATAGGAGCACTGAAACACCACCTAGTAATTAGGTAAAAATTTGCATCCAATGATTAAAATTCCGCATAGAAAACACTTCGATAAGAGTATGTTTTAAATGCTGCCTAGGAAGTTTTAAATGTTGCCTAGGGTTGAGAAATGTCACATATATTGTAAAGTACCCCCTCCCATGTTTGAATTCACATGTATGATGTCTAAAATGACACATGATGCTGGAAATGATGTGTACACTTAGCCAAGTGGTGCCTACTAAAAAATTGATGAAAAACTTTATTTTAGGATGAATAAACTACTTTCGATTGATTATCTGGATTACTAGATTGATTTCCAATATATATTGATGTATTTCCAGGATGCTAATAAGTGTTTAGGATGTTAGAATAATCATATAAATGCATGTTTGATGCGTCAATCAGATTGAGTAGAAAAATTGATGTATTTCTCCCTTCTCAAGATCTAGAGGTTAGGAACAATAGGTTGATGTGCTCAAATAGAGAAAGGATAGATTTGATTTGTTTGATTGACTTTAAATGATCCACTGATATAAAGATGCTAATATAATTCATTTTGTTTGCAAAATGTAGGCACATTTTAGTAAGTTGTATGTACAGAATGTCACACATTGGATTTTTTATTTAGTTGATGAGCTGACTGATCTGGAGATATGGATTATTGAGCAGTGTGGGCTAGGATTCCTTCTTGATATCCCTCAGTTTCAGCTGAATTAAGGTCTACTTATAGCTATGGTAGAGCGCTAGCACTTTGACCATAATACCTTTTGTCTACCCCTCGGTGAGATGACTATCACACCTGAGGATGCATACAGATTGCTTAGGATTCCCACCCACAGAGAGAGAGTTTACTACGATCAGGTATATGATGGCAGTGCATGCAGATGGGTGTTTGGAGATGACACCATTGGAGATGATACCATCACATGGGCTTAACTTGCTTCATTTCCCACATTGCTAGGAATATTGGGTGCAGCAATTGGTGGTTTAATTTTACCAGATTGACGAGGTTGTAGATTCTCAGTCGGATGGGGTCACATTTTGGAGGACTTGATTGCACATCCTCATAGATTTGATTGGGGATCTTGCATTTTAGTGCAATTGTATCATGATTTGCATGAGTTTGTGTACAGATCAAGCGTAGTGATATCAACGGGTGTAGTTTTGTTACAATTGTGGACCTAGGAGCACATCTCGGTTCTGATACCTATAGCTACTCAAGTTTGAGGGCGAGGATGGCCTTATGCATTTTTTTTATAATGGGATGGTTGTCCAACATTGTCTAGGAAAGCTTGAGTAATTGGTTCTGTACCACTGATGATATTTTTTAGGTCGTATGGAGACCTTATCTTGGCTACAAGGGATGGTGGGAGGATGATGATGAGCTTCCCTACATGTTTGCACCATGATGGATGATTGGTTGACCACCCCTTGTTATAGAGAGATTCTACTTTGAGAGAGTTTCTAGATAGTATGTAAGAGTACAGGACATGCCTCATTTGAAGTTTCATACATTGTATCACTTGGGTATATGACATGGGCTTCCTCAAGATGTTCCATGGAAGTAGGATTGAAATCCCCTTCACTAGAGTCCTCATTGATTTCCATGGGGAAGAATGCATGTGGACTAAATACAATGTTTGAATCACCCCCCACAAAGATACCCAAGGTTCACTTATCCATTTATTATTCCCAGATGCTTGACCTACATTAGATTCTTGAGATTCACTTGATACTTGTGTAGAATTCAAACCTTGATGCTCATTGTCTTGACTTGTTACATTAGGAATGGTAGCATATGTGTGAATAAAATCAACTTCTTTATCATGAAAAGACTCTTCGGATAAGGAATCCCACTAATAATCCCCAAAATCATGCTCACTCTCAGATCCTATCATGTGTACAAGTTCATGAAAATCATTCATAGGGATTTAAATTTCTCCTTTGTGTTGAAAACCTATTCCAGATTTCTCTTCTTTTGATCTCCAAGCTGATTCAATGGGTTCTAACAATCCTCTATTTCTGACTCCTAAGGGTCCTCATCCCTTGTATCCCATTTTTTGCATAATTTGATACCCTTTTCCATATTTCCTGGTTTGAATATTGATGTGTTGTACTCTTTCCACGGGATTGTTTGAAGTGTCTTCCTCTTTGTAAAGCCATTGTAACACTTCATTGTCCTCCTTTTCTAGGGCTGATTTGCAACTCTCTCTTACAAAATGATAGTTATATTTATGAGGTGGATGATCAATTGATGGTTTTCCATGTGTCTTAGGAGAAGTTGTAAAATCAAATAGGGAAATAGAATATTCCCCCACTCCTTTGGAATTGATTCTACATTGCTTTTGAAAGTTATGCATCATTTCACTCATATTTTGGTATTGGTCCATCTTGGTTTGTTCTCTCTCATCCTTGGAAGGTTTTTAAATTTCCACCTTTAATATGTTAGGAATAAGGTGTCTCAACCTTGTATATTTCCTTACATTTGATATTTTCCAAATGTCGGCACTTTGGAAAATGTGTAAGGTAATCATGACTGAAACGGTTATGAAGGATTCCTATGACTGTCATTAATATTTGTAAGAGCTGATTGTGGAAGTTTTGATGATGGGTGAAGATATGGAAGACATGTGGAAACTAATCAGTTGAGTACTGTACACTCTTCTACAATCATGGGGTTCAGGGTTCCTATTTTCTCAGAGAATGGTAAAATCCTAATATGGCTGCCTTTGGAAGTTACCCTAAAAAGTGAAGCACATGATATAAGCATTTTTTAGGGTTGCGAATATGAGAGAAGTTAGTGTATTGTTGGAACATTTTTTTTATGCTACCGAATTTGTCTTCAAGTGTCGATTATCTCCTAAAAGAACTTGCATTGCAAGTGTATTGTAAACTATATTAGTTTTGATTAATACATTGTGCAGGTTTTGGAGTGCTGGGGTTTTTTACCGAATGGTTTTCCCCATGGTAATTCCTTGTGTCATTCTCATTTTTATATGTATGCATGTTATTGTTTTATCATTCTGTAATTGCTAAGGGTTAAATCTAAATTTGCATGATCCTCTTCTCAGGAGTTTAGCGTAGGGAACTATTTTCCACACACTTAGTTTCCTTTTAGTTGGTATCAGAGCCTGGCCAGTTTTGGTTCTATTTTTTAGGGTATGGGTTTTTTTGAGCTAATCTCCAGTTCATTGGGAGTATTTTTGTAGAGTATTCATAACCTTATTGTAGGAAGAGATGGCAATTTCTTCATATAGTAGAATGGAGGTGGAAAAGTTCAATGGCACAAACTTTGAGTTGTGGAAACTCAAGATGGAAGACATGCCCATAGACTATGATGTATGGGAGGTAGTTGATAATGATATCAAAATAGTAAACATGCCTCAAGAAGATTGGGATCTCAAGGATCAGAAAGTTAAGGGTCTCATTAGACTCTGTCTATCTGATTTTGTTCTCCTGAATATTCTCGATGAGAAGACCGCAAACAAATTGTGGACACGGCTTGGGTCTGTGTATCAGGCCAAGTCCTTCGTGAATAGATTGGTCCTAAGAAAGAATTTGTATTCTTTGAGAATGGAGGAAGGAGGATCTCTTGCAGATCACCTAAACCTATTTAACATGTTGATTGCACAGTTGACACCAACTGGTGTCAAGTTGGAGGAGGATCGATGTATGACCCTTCTATGTTCCTTGCCAGATTCATGGGACCATCTTGTGATGGCCCTAGGGAGTACTATTTTCACTTTCCAAATGGATTATGTGGTGTCTTCGATGTTATCTAAAGAGATGAAAAGAAAGACTTATGATTCAACCAAGGAAGCCCTTGTTGTTCGCGGTAGATCCAAAGACAGAGGAAAGAAAAATGACAATAAGTCTGAAAAGGGTAGATCCAAATTCCATGGGAAATCTAAGACTCCTGGAAAGTCTAAGGTAACATTTTGGAACTATGGTAAGACTGGGCACTTCCGTAAGGACTGCAAAGAGCCAAAGAAGAAGAAGAAAAGCCCAGATTCAGACTCTAAAAAATCTCAAGAAGATGGCGATGCTTTTGTCGTAGCCTTGGCCACTCATGCATCTGATGATGTGTTGTTGATTGACTCGGGTGCTTCTTTTCACATGACCTCTCATCAAATTTGGTTCTCAAATTACAAGGAGTTCAATGGTGGAAATGTGTACCTAGGTGATGATTCTCACCTAGAGATAGTTGGATGAGGAAGAGTCACTATCAGATTCCCTAATGGACGAGTAAAGGGGATCAATGGGGTAATGCACATCCTGGGTTTGGCACAAATCCTATTATCTGTAAGTATGTTGAATGATGTAGATGTTCAAGTTGTTTTTTTGAAAGATGGATGCAAGATGATTAGAGGAGCTATAGTGCTTGCGAAAGGTACTAGGAGAGGTACCCTATTTCAGATAGATGTTTGCACTTCATAGTGCAATAGTTCTTCTATCTCAAGGAAGAGAGCAACATTCACTTTATCTCCACCATCTGAACTAGTAGTGAAGAATTTTTTTGTAATGGGTTTCGATGGTAGTGTAGCAAGTGTACCTAAGGGTGCTAACACTTTGGAAGGCAAACTTCCTGTAGAAAAGACAATGTTGTGGCATATGATATTTGGCTAGATTGGTGAGAAGGGTCTCAAAACCCTAAAAAATAAAAACCTCATTGAGGGGTTAAATGATTGTAGCCTCGAGTTCAACTTCTATGAACACTATGTTTATGGTAAGCAAAATCATGTTCAGTTTTACTCCAGTTCTCACAAGTCTTCTAGTATTTTGGATCTTATCCATTCGGATGTGTTTGGTCCTGTTAAAGTTCCTTCACTCTCCAGATCTATATATTTTTTATCTTTTATAGATGATTACAGTAGAAGGACATGGATTTATTTCCTTAAAAGAAAGAAACAAGTTTTTAGTCAGTTGAAGGAATTTAAAGCTCTCATAGAGAATCAAACTTGTAAAAGAATTAAGTGTGTGAGAACTGACAATGGTAGTGAGTTTTGTTTGACAGAGTTTGAACAGTTCTATAAAGAATGAGGGATCGAGAGGCATAAGACAACTCCTTATACCCCACAACAAAATAGAGTTGCAGAAAGAATGAACAAGACACTAATGGAGAAGGCTAGGAGTATGCTTCGTGGAGCTAGCCTTGAACAAAGGTTTTGGGCTGAAGCTGTGGCCACTGCTTGCTATCTGGTTAACAGATCTCCTACATCAACTCTTGTTGGTAAGACACCCTTGGAGGTGTGGTCTGGTAAGAATCCTTCAGTTAGACATCTTTGTGTTTTTGTTTGTGAAGCTTATGCACATGTGCCTAAGGAGAGAAGATCTAAGTTGGAAAAAAGGTTGTAAAATGTATCT
Source organism: Thuja plicata (assembly GCA_018584345.1). Classification (NCBI taxonomy): domain Eukaryota; kingdom Viridiplantae; phylum Streptophyta; class Pinopsida; order Cupressales; family Cupressaceae; genus Thuja; species Thuja plicata. The sequence goes on along the minus strand of MU226589.1, from coordinate 1,237,446 downwards.
TCATCGGCTATAGTGTTGGTGTGAAAGGATACAAGCTTTGGGATCCTAGGATTGTTAAGGTGTTGTATAGAAGAAATTTTATTTTTAGAGAGCTAACACCTTCTCCTATTTTGCTACAGCTAGATGAAAAAGAAATGAAAGAAGATGTTGTTCAGTTGCCTCCTACCCCTGAGAAGAATGAACAAAGAGACCATGATGGATCTGATGATGAGGAGATCTCTAGCAGCTCTAAAAATTTAGAAGAAGAGGTAGAACAACCTCAACCTCAGCGCTTGAGGAGATCCATGAGAGAAATAAAGTAGCCAGAGAGGTTGGATTTTCTATGTTAGATTCTAGTTGTGCTTATGCCTTGATAACAAACATTGATGAGCCTATATTTTTGAAAGAGGCTATAGGTATGGAAGATCTAGGTTCCTGGATTGAGGCCATGGATGATGAGATGGCTTCATTGGAGAAAAACAAAACTTGGGACCTAGTAGCTTTGCTTAAAGGATGGAAACCTGTTGGAAGCAAATGGGTGTTTAAGAAAAAATTCTATGCAGATGGGAGTGTTGAGAGGTACAAGGCCAGATTGGTTGCAAAGGGGTATTCACAGGTGGAGGAAATTAATTATGGTGAAATATTCTCTCCTGTTGCAAAGCTTACATCCATTAGATTTTTGTTATCTCTAGCATCATCATATGATTTAGAGGTAGAATAGATGGATGTGAAGACAAATTTCCTTCATGGTGATTTGGAGGAAGAGATCTATATGTCACAGCCTGAGCACTATATTTAGAAAGGTAAAGAGTCTTTGGTTTGCAGATTAAAGAAGTCTCTATATGGTTTGAAACAATCTCCTAGGATGTGGTACCTTAAATTTGATGCCTTTGTGTTGTCAATTGCTTTTTTGAGCTTGAAATTAGATCATTGTGTTTATTTCAAAGTAGATAATGATCGCCTTCTTGTTATTGCATTATATGTTGATGATATGTTGTTGATTGGGAAGGGTATGGGTATGATTTCTGATTTGAAGTCTCAGTTGTCAGCACAGTTTGAGATGAAAGATCTAGGGGCAGCTAGGTATATTCTGGGTATGGAAATCAGTAGAGATAGGTCTAACAAAAAACTTTGGTTGAGTCAGAGTAAGTATGTGAAGTCAGTGTTGGACAGGTTTAGCATGGCAGATTATAGACCATTGTCTGTTCCTATTTTTATGGTAACAAAGTTATCTATGGATGAATGTCCAAAATATCCTAGTGAGGTGGAGGACATGAGAAAAGTACCTTATGCGAGTGTAGTTGGAAGCCTTATGTATGCTATGTTCTGTACTAGACCAGACATTGCCCAAGTAGTGGGAGTCCTGAGTCAGTTTATGGCTAAACCTGGATGGGTACATTAGGATGCTGTTAAGAAAGTGTTCAAATATTTGAAGGGTACATCAGAGTATTCCATATGCTATCATGGAAACTCTTCTAGAGCTCTGCATTCAGTTTGTATTTGTGGCTTTGTCGATTAGATTGGGCAGGTGACATTGACAGTAGGAGATCCACCAGTGCCTATGTGTTCACTATGTTTGGTGGTGCCATCAGTTGGATGAGTAAGTGAAAACCTATGGTTTCTTTGTCCATGACAGAAGTAGAGTACATGGTAGCTACTCATGCTTGTAAGGAAGCCATTTGGCTTAAGATACTGTGTTCGGATGTTGGTGTTGATGAAGGATAGATTACAATTTGTTGTGATAGTCAGAGTTCTATTTTCCTTGCAAATAATCCAACTTTCCATGCCAGAACCAAGCACATTGATGTGTGGTTTCACTTTGTGAGAGATATGGTAGAGGATGGAAAGGTAAGTTTGGAGAAGGTAGATACAGTAAAGAATGTTGCAGATGCATTGATAAAACCTATGGGCAAAGAGAAGTTTAGATGGTGTTCGAAGTCTATGGGCCTCTCGGCCTATAACAATTAAATCCTTTTATTTCTTTTGGCTCTTACAAGGTGTTTAACAAGTGGGAGAATGTTAGGAATAAGGTGTCTCAACCTTGTATATTTCCTTACATTTGATATTTTCCAAATGTTGGCACTTTGGACAATGTGTAAGGTAATCACGACTGAAACAGTTATGATAGATTCCTATGATGGTCATTAATATTTGTAAGAGCTAATTGTAGAAGTTTTGATGATGGGTGAAGATGTGCAAGACATGTGGAAACTAATCAGTTGAGTACTATACACTCTTCTGTAATCGTGGGGTTCCTATTTTTGGGTTCCTATTTTCTTGGAGAATGGTAAAATCCTAATACGGCTGCCTTTGGAAGTTGCCCTAAAAAGTGAAGTGCATGATATAAGCATTTTTTAGGGTTGTGAATCTGAGAGAAGTTAGTGTATTGTTGGAACATTTTTTTATGCTACCAAATTTGTCTTCAAGTGTCAATTATCTCCTGAAAGAACTTGCATTGCAAGTGTATTGTAAGCAATATTAGTTTTGATTAATACATTGTGTAGGTTTTGGAGTGCTGGGGTTTTTTACCGAAACATTTTCCCTAGGGTAATTCATTGTTTCATTCTCATTTTTCTATGTATGCATGTTATTGTTTTATCATTCTGTAATTGCTAAGGGTTAAAACTGAATTTGCATGATCTTCTTCTCTGGAGTTTAGCATAGGGAATTGTTTTCTGTACACTTAGTTTCCTTTCATAATGTAGAAGTCTTAACTAAATTGTCATGTGAACTTTGACCCTCATAACTCACTTTCTCCTTTCCCTTAGTTGATGTACTTGAGTAAGTTTGATTAGGGTTTGAGGTGGATGTAGTATTTGATGTTAACTTTGAACTTTCCTCTTTAGCTTCTTCAATGGTGACATTAGGAATGACTCCTTCCCTACTGTGAGGAATAAATAACTTATGACTTGGTTTCAATGTGTTGCAATATTGAAATGGATTAGAATCTCCTCCAATTGTGATCTCTTCACACATGTGTGGAAATTTTATGCATTGATGATAGGTGGAAGGGACCGCTTGCATCTCATGAATCCATGGTCTCTCCAATAAGATATTATAAGTTAGTTTCATGTCGAGGAATTGACATATGGTGTCTTTTTTGATAGGTCCCACTTGAATTGGTAGAAAATTCATGCCTTTTGAAGATATTTGGCCCTCATCATAAGCCTTAATGGTAATCTTCTTTTTAGGATCAATGGATGATTCGGCTAACCCTAAAGACTTAACAAGGTTCAATGTGAAAATATTAAGACCGAATCCCCTATCAATGAGAACTCTCTTGACCCTATGCCTTTGGATTAAAACTTCTATATGCAAGGGAAAATTTTGAGGATGAGTAATGGACATATCATCTTGTTCAGAGAATGAAAGACAATGAGGGGCTATGATATGTCCTACCATATTTTGAAACTTATTTTCCTCCAAAGTTATAGGAACATTAGTCTCCATTAGGGATTTTTCCAAGATCTCTTTATGGTTAGGAGAAAGTTTCAACAACTCCAATATAGAAATTTGGGCTAGATTTTTGTGTAGTTGATCAACCAAACTATAAGGCTTGATTGAAGAAGATGTTGTTTTAGCCAAAGTAGTTGTTTGAGTAAGACCAAAATTTTTAGGGGAACTCTTGATGCTTGCTCCCTAATTAAAAAATTAGAGGTCTCTTTGTTAGTTTGTTCTTTGATTACCACCACATTGATAGTACTATCATGTCCAGATAGGGAATTAATAGTATTGCCGTAGCTATGGGAAAAGTTAACATTGTTGTTGCATCTTGAGTTGTTTCCATTTTTCCCTCCATTGTTATCATTGGAAGATTCACCTTTTTCATATTTGTAGAAAGGATTTTTAAATATTGTGTGGTCTTCATTATTTTTAGGTCCTTCTACCTTAATCACATCATTGTCAATAAGATCTTGCACCACATATTTTAGGCGTATGCAATCATTCATTTTATGTCTTCTATTCCTATGGTATTCACAATGGTTAGAATCACTCCACCATGTAGGCTTTATTTTTGGTTCATAGGGTTGAGCCCTTGGTAAATCAATAATTTGATTTGCAATAAGAGTCCTTAATGCATTTTCAAGTGGTTCACCCAAGAAAGTAAAATTCCACTTAGGTGTTGCTGCAATTAAAGGCTTAGGTTTATTAGCCCATTGATAATTCCCAAAGTTATTATTGTTGGTATTCTTGTTGAAAGGAACTTTGGGTTCTTGAGTCATATTTTTCAGCTTGAGAGGATCCTCTTGTAAGATTAAAGGGGTGGCCTTAAAATTATTTGCCTCTATAACTCCATCATTAACCACACCTTTGTTGTTGTTCCTCATCCAAAACCGGTTATTGTTAGGTGGATTCCTATTTTGATTGTTATTGGAGGTATTGTTGTTGTTGTTATTAAAAAGCTTAAGTTCTCCAATTTTAACCAATACCTCTTCCGTGGTAAACCCATTCTTAATTAGGTCTTGGAAAGACCTAGGAAATTATAACTTTAACTGATAGTTCATCTCATTACTCAAGCTATTAATAAAGATGTCCATCTTCTCTTTTTCAGGTACACTTCCACGGTATTTAGCGAATACCGCTCTCCATGTTTGCAAGAAAAGTAGGAATCCTTCTCCCTCTCGTTGCTTGGTATTACATAAACTTATCATAGTAACCTCATGTTTGATATTTTAGGAATAATGAGTTATGAATTTGGAAGCTAATTATTCGAAAGTTCAGATGCCAGAGGGTAACTTAGAAAACCACTCCATTGCCATGCCTCCTAAACTTCTAGGAAACAACCTCATTAGATATGTTGTGTCATGCATGAACTCTAGGATCAATGCACAAAATTCCCTTAAATGATCTTGGGGATCGGATGCTCCTTCATCCTTGTCATATTTAGGAAAAACAACATTACTTGGGAATGGAACTATAATTAGGGTTTTTTCGAATGGAAAAGGACACAAAGCTTTGATGGAAAATGGTTTAGGAGCCCTGCTTTATTTCATTGTTTCCAATTGCATTTGGAATAATTTAAATTTCTTATTTATGACATCAATAGGATTTTCTTCAACTTCTTTTTGTTTGAGTTGATTGACATCATAATCATGAGGGAGTTTGAGACCCACTTATGCTAGGTCTAAATAGTATTTTTCCCTATCTCTATCCAACACTTTCTCCATGAGTCTAATGAAGAATGGGGTTTGCATGGCTTATTTTACCTTCTCATTAGTTTCCTCTTCATCATTAGGGTCATAATTGGCCCCATTGTTATTGTTATTTAACCCTTGGTTATTAGGGTCCATTCCTCCTCCATTGTTATTGTTGTTTAACCCTTGGTTGTTAGGGTCAACTCCTTCTCCATTGTTATTTTTATTAACCCCACCACCTACATTTTTATTGATATCCTTATTAACATGGTTAATTTGATCGGGTTCCACATTTCCAAATGGGAAAGACATAGGCTGTTCTACCTCCCTTGCAGGTTCTCGCGTTGATCTTGAAGAAGTGAAGGTATCACTAGGAAAATGAAGCTCCTGAATTAGATATTAACCGTCAGATTGCAGGGTATTCTTGATATATTGAGATCAAGTAAAAGTCAGCATGGACATGAATTGTGTAAAATTTTGGCTTTCTCACTTGAATTGATCAAATCCTTATGAATTTTTGCAAAAGTGTCCAATAATGGAGATTTTGACCAGGTTGAACTTTTGAACAGTTAGAAAATCAAAAAGGGTAATAAAAAATGAAATCAAATTTTCTCCAAGTCCTCAAGAAATGTCCATTGTTTTTCCTTCTTTTTTTTTGGGTGTCACTTGTTTATGTGTGGGCGTGACTTAACTGTTCGTAGGTGTTAAGTAGAATTTTTCTACGTAGGACTCTGTAGTTAGCAAGCGACGTGTACCTGTTGATAGGCATTGGTTTAAATTTTCCATGCGTCACTTTTTAGTGACTTACACGGTCTTTGAATGATGCCAGGTGTTGTTTCAAAGTTGTAGGTGTTATATAACTTTCTGCATGCGTTGTTTAACTGTTCATACATGACATTTAGCAGATCAAAGTTATTTTTCTCAATTTTATTGGATTTTAAAAGTTTTGAGGTAATGATCAGGTCTGTGAGATAATATTATTTCTTGAAAATTAAATACAAAATCAACACACACATCAAGTTTGCATCATGTCCCTAAAACAACACTACGTGTATTTTCTCGGTCATTTTAACAAGGATAACACATGAATAGATTCCAAGCAATCTACCTAAAGTTAGATTTAGCTTTTAAAAATTTTGGCTCTAAAAGGTAGGCTTGCTACTTATTTGGGATTTAATGAACACCTCCATTCTAAATTATGTCAAGTTCTTTCACCCTCTTGCGGGCTTCCCACATGCACAAAAGTATGATTTTACGCAATCCCGAAGGACTACTTGAGGAAGTGAAGAAACTTGCATACAATTTAATCACTACAACCCACTAAGGAAGAGTGTGTTTGTTTATAGTGGGTCAGATAGTATTGCAACTTAAGAAATTGTATCTCACTTTGGGTCATTCCCTCTCACTGTCCTTGTAAGGATGTACTCAGGAGGCAGGCCCTCTAAAGCTCTAATTTAACTAGCATATATAGGAAAGCGAAAAAAGAACTTAGTTCAACAAGTTTGGGAATTTGATTCACTTAAAATTGAAGAGCATATCCCTATTGTTGTTTTTCATTCCAAACACCTCAAAAACACTTGTTCTTTTTCAAGCTCGTTACAAAGAGGTTCTTAGAAATTGAAATGTGTGGTTAATTTTTCATCCCTTTCTTTCTACCATCCTAAACTCAACATGTTTGGATTTTTGATCAACTTTGAAAAGTTTAGAGCATATGCCTATTGCTTTGTTCAAGATGGACAATAATAGGGTTTTTCCTAATCATAATAAGTATAAATGAAATGCCACAAGTTAAGGGAAAGCAAGCTTGTTTTGAAAAGTACCTCTTTTCTAGCTAGCAAAGGATCGACGTTTTTTTGAGGTTTTTTTATGCTTGTTTTTCTTACTCACCTAGTGGTGATAGTTCCCACTCCTGCTCCACCAACAAGTTATTCAAAACCAAGGAACAAAGTGAAGAAAAACTTGAAATCAAATTTAAAATGCAACTAAGTTCTTTTCATCAAATTTTCTAAAATCAACCTTAAGAACCTAAAGCATAAAATCAATTTAGAGTAGGAATGTTTTTCTTGTATGCACTACTAAATTTTATGTAATGTTCATAAAAATGTTCTTCTAACTCTAAAATTTCCAAAATATTTGCATTATGAAGTTTTTTAGAGTATTTTGTTTGAATCCTTACCTCTTTATTTGGACTTGTAACCCTCAATTCTGGCTTATGCACTTTCAAGTGTTGTTTCATCTACAGAAAATAGAAAAACTAAGAGTTAAAACATAGAATATATCAATTTAAACTCAATAACATGTAGCAAATTAGAGGTGACATATAACAGCTAACATGTTTTATTTAGCTATTATTATGTGGTATTTAAAAATTAGCAAGCGAAATTTAAATCTTAACATGCGACATTTAAAAATGAACAAGCGTTAAAAAAAATTGACATGCACTGCAGAAAGTTTAAATTGCGCTAAAATATTGATCACAGGCATCGACATACAGCTCGTAGGTGATATTTCTTGAATCAAAGGCGACGCTTTACACTCGCAGGTGTCACACTTTATCTCACATGTGATAGAATTAGAAATAATTCTACAGACGTCACTTCTCTGCTAGCATGCGTCATTAAATTTCTCGTAGGCATCATTTCTCCTACAAAGTGCAAAATTATCACAAAAGTGAAGGAAAAAAAACACAAAACTTAAAATAAATGATGAATTGAGGCTCAAATCCCCATAGTGGGCACCATTTGTGTGTGAATAAAATACACCTTCATGAAATTAGTTTATTTAACTACAATTCTATGGAAAAATAATAGAAATCTAAGCTAAGAATTGTAAGTAAATCAATAAGCATCTCATGGATCTCTATCTAAGCATGTTGAAAAACCTCTCATCCTTAATGTCTTTCAATGACAGTCCTAGAATGAGAATTTGATGAAGATAAATGCCTAAATCTAGCTCAATTCTCTCAAATCATGATAATATTGGACTCAAATGCAATCAAAATGATCTTCATGATGCAAAATTGCTATGATAAACTCTCAAAATGCTCAAATTTCTATGAAAATGACAAGAGGTTTGATGATTTGCATTCAAATTTCTAGGATCCTTAATGCTCTCAAAATGACTTCTATTTATAGGATTTTCCCAAGTGTAGGGGTGGAGTTAATTGATCATAGTTAAGCCATGGTTGAGTGAGAGGCTTTCAAATGGGGTGACAATTTAAATGGTTGTCTCAAAGGTTGAGACAAATAGACAAATTTGAGTGATTGAGATTCAAAGTTCAAAATGAGTGATTGAGATTCAAATTTAGGAGTGATCCATGTGCTTTTTGATATAAATTCCCTTTGGTTGCTCAAATTCATGTTTGAAAGATATTAGGATTATTTAATTCAATCAATTAATTAAATTAGCAATGTAGGGATGAATAGGTTCAATTTGATTTTTGATTTAAAATATATAATTAATTGATTAAAATCAACGCTATAATTTTGATTGTCCCTTTTAGGCTTATATTTGATTGTTTGATGTCCTGATTAATTAATCCTTTGATTTAGCTTGATTTTGTCCAATTTGATTAATAAATGTCCATTTGATTTTATTTTGATCCATTTTGATGCAATTTGATGAGATTAGGAACAATTTGATGAAAAATGCAGATTTGGTTGTTTAAAGAACACCTGGTCAATTTTTTGTTATCTAGTCATCTACTCATCTACTAAGTAGCATTAAATCAATATTGTGATTACCGATCAATGCAGATAAAGTAATGTGTAAAGAAAAATAAAAATCTAGAACAATCATACACATTAACACAACAATTTTTAATGTGGAAACCCTGCTAAGGGAAAAACCACCTGGGATCGGTAACCCAAAATATTTCACTCTTCTGAAGTGAGCTTGGTTAAGAGCCAACCCTGTTAAAGGTTAGAATGAACACTATTAAATGTGACCTAGTTAGAGGACTTATCACTAACATTTTTCTCTTGACCAATCATTCACTATGGGGTCAACAAGAAAACAATCAACATTCATTTGAATGTCATAATAAAGAGTGTAATGTCCTACTTGATTAAGAGATTTATCTATAACAATGGTTAAAATGATAAAGTAATGATCTAATTCATATACAACTCTCTTTGCATATTTTCAGATCTATGCTAAGTACATAATACCCCTGATCATTTTTTTCACTTTAGTTCCTCTGATTCTTCATACTGTATTATGATCAGCAATGCTCTTTCCTCTGTCACTTGGTGTTGTCTGTAGAAATTCTTGGTTTTGTCTTGAACTAGTTTGATCAGTCATGCATGAAGGTTGCATGTGTGTGCACCATTTGAATCTTAATGGATCTCTTGTCTCTTATATAGACATCATAGCTCATTTAATTTCGATCCTCTATATTTTTCCTCTTAATCTCCATCGTTGGTTTTTCCGCTTAAACCTTTCTTGGTAGTTGTGTCAAAAACACATTTCAATCTTCTTCATTTGATCATCCTTAAATTTTCATATTTTTTTTTATCTTCATAAAAAACTTATCAATTACCTCATAATCATCAATTTTTGAGCTCATCATTTTAGTTGGCCTTTGGTTTGATTTACTCAGTCAATACCATGATGTGTTGGTGATCCCTAGCTCGGTTAACACTGTGCTCGGTATAAACTATATTTACTTTGTGCTCACTGTTACTTGTTGTATACAAAAATCTTTAGTTACCTACCACATAAAATTTGTTTGTGCCATATCTTCAACTCATAATAGATGTTTGTTACCGTAATGATAATCAAATAACTTGACATCAATGAAAATGCATTAACTAAATAATGTCTATAATCACATTTGTAATTCGGTTGATCATCAACAAAATGACTTCAAACATACAATCATTTATAGATCATGAGCAACAACAAATGATACCAACAATTGGTATCAGAGCCTTGGTTCATGGGTTTGAGTCTCCCATCAGTGGGTTCTGAAGGCTTATTCGGTGCTGAGGGGGAGATTGTTGACTTGGTGGTCATCACATCCTTGGAGATTTGTGACATGACTTAACCACCTCCCATGGATCAGGTTAAATCTAGCATTTGTATTGAGCATTCATAGTTTGATCTTTTGGTGCAATGACAAATAATTCTAGAAAGTAGAACATAATGAAGAATTTTCAAATGATGAAGAAGTGGAATCACAATAGTTTACTACAAAAGAGAAATCAAAGACCCTTAGGTATGTGAAGATAAATCATTCTATTAATGAGATTATTGGTGATAGGAATCAGGGTGTTCAGACTAGTGGAATAATTGCTAGAAATGATTTTTTATTTTATTTCTAAGATTGAGCCCAAACATGTTGATGAAGCATGTAAATATGATAGTTGGATTAAATAAATGGAATAAGAATTAGAACATTTTTTAAATAAGAAGACATGGATTCTTTTTCCTAGACCCAAGGACAAGAATTTGATTGGTACTAAATGGGTATTAATAAATTAATTGAATGAAAAAGGTGAACTTGTTCAGAACAAAGCCAAACTTGTTTGAAAGGGATAATCACAAATGGAAGGTATTTAATTTAAGGATACCTTTTCTCCTATTTCTAGAATTGAATCTTTTAGGATGTTTCTTTCATATGCTATGTATAGATATTTCAAGGTATATCAACTGGATGTTAACTTTGCATTCTTCAATGGAGAGTTGGAAGAGGAAGTATACATTGAGAAACCATATGGTTTTCCCTTGACTGATGAAGATGATATAGTTTACAAATTAAAGAAAGAACTTAATGGATTGAAACCAGCACCTAGATCCTAGTACCCGATATTGGATAAGTATTTACCAACACTTGGCTTTAGTAAAGGTATAGCTCAAAGTAATTTATACTTCAAAATTTATCATGATAACATCTTAATTGTTGAAGTTTTTTGTGGATGATATTATATTTGGTGGAGATGATAAGTTGAGTAAGGAATTTTTTAATGAGATGCAGAAGGAATTTGAGATGTCTATGATAGGTGAGATGAAATTTTTCCTTGGACTGCAGATTACAAAAAATGATAAAGGTATCTTCATATCTCAGTCCAAATATGTGAAAGAGTTATTGAATAAATTTTGAATGGATGATTAAAAACTTGTTGGTGCTCCAATGATTATTGGTTGTAAATTGAAAAATATTGATGATACTCCTAATGAAAATCATACTAGATAGAGATCAATGATTGGTGGATTTTTATTCTTGACACAAACTAGAACATGCATTATTAATGTTGTTTACATTGTTGCTAGATTTCAAGAAGAATCAATGGAATCAGATGTTGTTGTTGTTAAGAAAATAGTTAGATACTTGAAAGGAACACTTGATTATTATTTATTGATGCAAGAGCATCTTGGAATCTTGGGAATCTTGCATCGACCAGAAATATTTGTTTTCATTTTTTCTTATTTGATTAGTCTTTGATGAGCCTCTTAAATGACCATCTTTCTAAGTGCTTTTTATTTTCTTTTCAACAGTTTACTTGCAAAACAGATACTTAGACTTGTTGTTTTATATGTATATTTTATATGTATAAAGACATAAGTAGGAAAGTGGATGATAGAAGAACATGGTATATTTTCTTGAAATTGATGGATAGAAATGACAGAATGTAGTAGTTATATGTGCTAATGAATGATCCTTTTTCCTATGCTATGTTTGTGGGTAGTTTCCTTCCTGTAGCCATATTACTTGCAAGAGTATTAATTAGAACCTAATACTTATTTCCTAATATTAATGATGAGAATATGTATGTATCAAAGGTTTTGTGTGCATTAATCATTTTGCAGGGATCAGTCATGGTGTATTTAAAGATCAACATAGTGGTGCTGAAAAAGTCAAAAGCAGTTGTTGCTACAAGATGCCTTCATGTTGAAGAAGTAAAGAAACTGCTCGAGCAAGTTAAGGCATTGCTAGAAGATCTTCACATATGGAACAATTCAATATATTTTTTTGTTAAATGCAACGCGTAGATCTAGAGGCCACCACATACTATATTCTGGGAGTACTTATTCTTGATGAGTGATATTTCTATTATAAGACATTATGTATCTATAACAATCCTCATTAATGGAGTGATCTTAGATTTATAGTGTAGTTGTAGTTTTCCTTTAAATAACAAGACTATTGTAACTCTTTGGAGTTAGTTGAGTTAGTTGATATTTTTGAATAGAAGCTGATATAGTTGTAATATTGTTTTATCTACCCAAGTGTGTTTTCCATGAATGAATAGAATGCATAGTTTGAGTTCAATTATTTTATCTTGATTGTGTTTCTATTCACTCATCCAAGGGGGCCCACTTGGTGAGTGAATTACTTTGTTAGAGTAGAAATTATTTACATGCTTGTTAACAAGTAAAGTAGAACTTTGTTGTTCCTACAGCCACTAGTAACAGAATTAGTATATTGTTCCTGCAACATAGGAAGGTAGAGTAGTTCCTATCCATGATTACTTGTTTTCTTAGATTAAGCGCATTTACTTGAGTTAGCATAGATTTCCTAAATCTTGATGAATTTTAATTTCATAGGATTAGCCATGAGGATCAAATGACTTTGAATCATATACTTTGAAGATGCCATTCCAATTTTACGTCCCTGGTCTATAACTAAGTGAGACTGAATGATCTAATTATCAACCATTTAGGGTGTTCAATCCTAAAATAACTAGTCCAATGCTATGGGTTTCTAAGACAATTGTTTAGCCAAGTATTTTTGGTGCCACTGTCAGGGATGGTGTTAGTTCAAACTTATTTTGGTGTTCATGTTCTCAGTTTTCATAATTTAGGACTGAGTTTCAAGTAATCCTTTTATGCATAGAAGAAGAGACCCACATGGGAGATTCCTTCCTCAAAATAACTAGGTTGAACCATTTGATATTCTTAATCCTGAGCTTAAGGAACCCCAAGTTGAGAGTGAAGCATAAGAAGACCCATTTGAAAACCCATTTGATGATACCCAAGGAGAAATATCTTCGCCATCATCCTCTGAAAGATCACTACATTTGCATGACCTTTTTTCTGAACCTGAGTATCATAACAACTCATTAGCTCTTGTTATCTATCAGCCAAAATAGCAAGGTCCTCCTCGAAGGATGGTTGAGCCTACCTTTTCTTTCCCCATTCTTCCTCAGCATGGTAATCATAATCTAAAAAACATACCTACATCTGCACTTCCCAAATTTTATGGCCTTATCACTGAAGACCGTGAAACATTCCTTTTTGAGTTTGATATACTCTGTAGGAGTTATGATTACACAAATGATGCCCATAAGCTGAAATTATTTCTATTTACTCTTAAGGAGGCTTCTTTAAGATGGTTCATGGGGTTGGGTGCCAATGCTATAGAATATTGGGATGCAATGAGAAATATGTTCCTTTCTAAATAAAAAGATTATTGTAGGGGTTGATATTTGAAGGGACATGACATTTTCAAAATTTCACAAAAAGAGGGTGAGACCTTGGAAGACTATGTCTCAAGGTTTATGTTTAACTTGCAGTGCAACACTCAACATCATTTAAATGAGGAGTCACAAAAACATCTTTTCCTAAATGGTTTAAATGATGTAAGTATTGAGGCCTTAGACCTTATGGTGGGTAGAGACATCACTCAGAAGAGCTGGGCTGATATAAAGAATATATGTTTGAACTATTCAAGAGATACTATGAAGAAAGGAAGGGGACTCAGAGATTTGCCCCATAATTCCAATGGTTTAGGATTATCTAAGATGGAGTTGTCCAATCTTTTGTCTGATTTAAAACAAGACATCATCAATGATGTTGCTACTCAGCTAGACAATATGCAAGCAAGAAGAAAGAAGGAGGATGCAAAAGCTATGTTGGCTAAACTCTACTCTCACTACAAAGAGAAGAAAAGGAACTCTAAGTGCAAAATAGTTGCATCTGTGGACACTAGTTCAATGCCCATAAAATTTAAAGCTATAGATGAGGAGAATGGAGAGGTTTTCTACATTTCTCAAAGGTGACCATGGGCTCAAAGACAAGGTATGCCTCAAGCCCCCCTGAATAATTTTGGTTATAGTAATAGCAGTCAATGGAAAAAAAAAACCCTAAAAATTTTGGACCTCAAGGAGAAAATTGTAATTATAATTGGTTTAACCAATAGCCATGGTATAACCAAACCTATCAGCAACAACCTCTATTTAACCCATACCAATAGCAATTTAACCAATATCATCAGCCACAACAAAATAACCAATGGAAACCACATGCTAACTAGAAACAACAACCTCAGTGGGGATCCAATCAGCCTAATTAGCACCAAGAGATTATGCCTCCACCTCAGTAGAAAGCTATTATGCCTCCACCTCCTGCAGCTAATAATAATCCTCAGAAGCCCACACAACTACCTGCACAGCCAACTCCAAATCCTAATAACAAGGAGCAATCTTATTCTCTAAAAGTGAATGATATTCCCTTAAGATTAGGAACTAAATTTCCTACACCTAAGAAACCTATCATAACTGAAGTTCCTAGTACTGATGAAATACCTTAGAATCAAACCACTGCTGCTCCACCTACTCCACAATCTACCCCAATTTTCAAAAATCCACCTTATCCACAGAGATTGGTTCAATCAGCACCCTCAAAAGAAAATCCTATTGCAGGTGATTTGATTGACCAACTTAAGAAAATGACTGTCTAAATACCTTTGTTAGATGCCCTCAAAGAAGTTCCTATTTATAATAAGGAAATCAAGGAAGCCTGTATCAAGCAACCTGGTAGAAAGAAGAAAGATCCTAACATTTTCCATATCCTTGGGAAACTTTATGATCTCATGTGCAATAAAGTCTTAATGCCTAAATACTCTGATCCAGGAATCCCAGTGGTTACCATTCATATCAATGGTATACAAATACAAAATGTATTGATTGATTTAGGAGCATCGATGAATGTAATGAATATGGAAATTTTGTTGAGACTTAACATCATTGGTTTAAGGGAAATGCCTATAATACTCCAGTTAGCTAATAATTATACTGTTAAGATAGATGGAATGGTAGAGGATATCATTGTAACACTTGATTCCTTGGATTACCCCTCAAATTTCATCATCCTATCCCTCAAAGCCACACAAGGAGGATATCCTTTAATCTTAGGAATACCTTGGCTAGCCACAATAGATGCTTGCATTGCATGTCACTCTGGAAAAATGACAAAATATGATGGGATACATACCAAGAAGCTAACTCTGTATTCTCTAGAAAAATCCCAAGTTGAACTTGACCAAGTTATCTGGCCAGATTTAGGTGATGCTACCCTTGGAGAAAATTTTGTGCAATAGCTCATGGTTATTGGAAGAGATCCATTTATGGTCTCACAAGAGGAAGATGACATAATAGTGGAAATTCTTAACAATCAGTATGGATCTAAGCCATCATCTTGTCATGATCCTAAATGAACACTCTAAACCATAATGCCCAAGAAAACCTCACCTAAGCTTCCTATAGCACCTAATTACCTTCATACCTTGTTACCACATGAGATATAGTCTCCCTCATTTGTAGAATTTATGATGCTGGATAAAGTCAAAAGGGTAGAAATTGCTTTAGGCAAAGAGTTGAAGGTTAATAAGAACCTCACAACATCTTAGATGACCAATCTTCTCCAACTTTTGAAAGAAAGTTAGCAAGCCTTTGCATGGGACTATAGCGATATGAAGGGGTTAGACCAAAATATTTGTACCCATAGGATTTACATAATTCATGAGTCCAGGCCAATTAGACAAGCCCAGAGAAGAATTAACCCTTCTCTGAGAGATATAGTGAAGAGTGAGTTACAAAAACTTCTTAAAGTTGGCTTTATATTTCTTATTTCTAACAGCTAATAGATTTCTCCTTTAGTAATTTTTCCAAAGAAAGGGGGGAAATGGAGAGTTTGTGTGGACTATAGGGGGATTAACAAAGCCACTAAAAAAGATCACTTTCCATTACCTTTCATTGGCCAAGTACTTGACAACCTTGCTAATAATAAGTATTTCCCATTTCTAGATGGCTTCAATGGATACAACCAAATCCAAATATCACCAGAAGATCAGGATAAAACAAAGTTCACTTATCCATGGGGAACATTTTCTTATTCAGTCTTTCCATTTGGATTGTGAAATGAACCTGCTACCTTTCAGCGGGCGGTAATCAGTATTTTCTCTGACATCTCTACTAATTGTGTGGAGATATACATGGATGACTTCACTGCATATGGGACTACATTTGAGGAGGCTCATGCTAACTGGGAGAAAGTTATCAAAAGATGTTAGGAGTATAACCTCTCCCTTAATAGTGAGAAGTGCTACATGATAATGGAGGAGGGAGTTGTTTTAGGACATTACCTTTCATCCTTTGGTATTCAGGTTGATCCTACAAAGATTTTAGTCATCTCTACACTTCCAACTCCATTCAAACATAAGGATTTTAGGAGTTTTCTTGGTCATGCTGGTTATTATAGGAGATTCAACAAAGACTTCAACCAGCTTGCAGCCCCATTGTACACCCTGTTGAAGAAAGAAGCTGAGTTTGAATGGATAGCTAACTATGAACTGTTATTTCAGTAGCTAAAATATATTCTGACAAAGACACCTATCCTCAGAGGACCTAACTGGAAGTTGTCCTTTCATATTCACACTAATGCATCTAACTATGCCATTGGAGTGGTGTTAGAACAAAAGGAAGGTATAGTTGAGCATGCTATTTATTATATTAGTAAAATCCTACAAGGTACTGAACTGAACTATACTATCACTGAAAAGGAATTGCTAGCAGTAATCTATGCACTTAACAAATTTAGACATTACATTACTAGTTATGAAGTATTTGTATACGCTAATCATTCAACAATCAGATACTTGACGAACAAGCCTACCATCTCTTGTATGTTAGAAAGATGGTTACTCCTTATGTAGGAGTTTGATGTGGCAATCATTGATAAACTAGGTAAAGTTAATGTGGTGGCTGAATTCTTATCTAGATTACAAGTTCCAGATTATCCTACAACAATTGATGACAACTTCCATGATGATCACCTATTCTCTATTCATACTTACAATCCACGGTATGCTGACATCACCAACTACCTTGCTACAAGAAGGACACCACCTCATTTCTTTCCTTGAGAACATAGTCTTCTGGTTGAGAAAAGCTTCAATTTTTCATGGATCTCAAGATTTATGTTTTAAATAGGTCTGATCAAGACACCAGAAGATGTGTTAGTGAAGATGAGACATATGACATCCTTAGGGCTTGTCATGATGAGTCTTGTGGTGGCCATTTTGTAAGAAAGAGGAAAACATACAAAATCTTGACAACATGATACTATTAGCCTACCTACATAGGGATGCCAGCACATGGGATGCCCAAGCAAGTTAGATGAAATGACCTTGCAGCCTCAGGTGATGCTAACACCATTTGACAAATGG
Organism: Thuja plicata; assembly: GCA_018584345.1. Taxonomy (NCBI): domain Eukaryota; kingdom Viridiplantae; phylum Streptophyta; class Pinopsida; order Cupressales; family Cupressaceae; genus Thuja; species Thuja plicata. The sequence goes on along the minus strand of MU226589.1, from coordinate 1,219,884 downwards.
GACATCAATCTTGTTGGACCTATCAAGCCATCATCTCACGGTAATTCATATATCTTAGTGTGCACTGACTATGAAACAAAATGGGTCAAAGATAAATTAATGCAACATGCAAGAGATCGTAAGGTAGAAAAATTTCTCTATGATTATATCTTTACTAGGTTTGGAGTACCTTGTGAGATAGTAATAGATCAAGGTGCACAATTTACTTCTAATCTTATAGTTGAGTTGATGCATGAATACATAGTGATGAATGGTAAAACTTCACCATATCATCCTCAGGACAATGGCTAGGCAGAGATAACAAATAGGGAGATTGAAGCAATCCTAACCAAAATAGTTACTATTCACAAGAATGACTCGACTACCTGCCTTCCTGAAGCCATTTGGGCTTACAGAACAACTTGGAAAGCAACAACTAGTTTTACTCCTTTTGAACTAGTTTATGGAAAATCTACATCTATGCCTATCAAGTTTCAGCACAAGACTCTCAAGACAACATTAGAATTAGGCATTGAACTTACTAGGGCATAGGAGGAAAGGACCTTATAGCTTAATGGACTAGATGAGTACCAGAAGTCTGCACTTTACAATACCGAATTGATTCAGAAGCAGTGGAAGAAGTGGCATGACAAATTCATAAGGGATAACAAATTTTCCATTGGTGATTGGGCCTTGCTATATGACTCACACTACCAACATACCCCAGGTAAATTTCAGACCTAGTGGCTAGGACCTTATGAGATAGTTTCAATTTTTCACAATGGAGCAGTTCAGTTGTCTACTATTGATCCCATGCGATTCAAATTGCTTGTCAATAGTCATCTCCTTAAGATCTATCACAAGACCATGAGTCGAGAAGACTTCCTCTAGTAGTTCCAACAATACAATGATAAGAGCACTCCTACAATAGAAGTATCTGGGTCTTCTACCCAGGTTTCCACTAATCTTTGATCTCTATCAACGATTCTATAATAAATGTTTCACTTCCTGTGAAATAATTTTTACATAATAAAATTCACCTTACCTCCTCTCTCTACCATTTTTTTTGTACCATTGCATCACTCCATCAGTGCATGTCACATATTAGAACATTATTCCTACAATGCTTAATAGGTTAGTAACACCTACCTTTGTTCATATATTATTTTATTTATTTTTATTAGGATAAAGTGTTCTTTTAATTTGTTTACTCTTGCCCACCATGGCCTAGTGGGACCCAAGCCTTAAACTTAGTTGGGGGGAGGGATTATTTATATTTTTCAAATTTTAACATTATCATGTAAAGGATGAAATATATTTCTTGTCTTTTTGAGATAACTGTTGTCATGTGTTAAACCATATGTCATCCTCTGATTGCATCATCATGATTTGAAAGTAATTAAAAGATTTTAAAAAGATGAAATTAAAAATTAATGATGATATGTTTGTGACATGTTTAGGGTGGAAGGCCTTAACACGGGTGAAGGTATTATGAATTATCATTCATTAAAATGTGATTAATTTCCTGGAAGTAAATGATATTTTGTACTTCGTTATTCTTGTCTACAACACTTTGAATCCGTAGCATTTTCAATTTTTAGCTTATGTAGAGATTTTGCAAAAACAATTTTCTTTCTATAGCAATGGGAGGTAATCTACAGAGGCATGAACCATTAGATCACAAAGTTTTACTTGGAGATCCATCCAACTATGAAATGTTCTAAAGGAAAGGGTGGCTGGATTACTGTCTTAGCCTCAATGGTTTCGAAGAAGAAATTGCTATGTAGTTTCTGAACACTCTGCATAATAGATTTGCAGTGGTCAAAGAATTGAGAGTTTATTTCATAGAGGACATTGTAGTGGAAGTGATGAGGTTGTTGCATGAAGGAGAGAAATGGTCTAAAGACATTGATTTATGCCCAGCTAGGGCACAGTTCACCTTGCATGTTGATCTATGATTAGACATTGACAAGAAGCAGGACACCTCAAGGATATCATTGCCCATGGATTACATTTAGCCAGCTATGTTTATCATACAATACTTTACCTGTGAAGGCCGCTACAAATATCTTCATAGAATGCATTTCAAAACATTGAGCGCCCTCCGCCATGACAACAAAATGATAAATTTACCTAGATTTTTGTTTAATATTGTAAAAAAGAAAGCTTCTTGTTACATATTTTTCTTGTTTAATCAATATATGGTTATTCAAGTCTGAATCTTAGATTCCGAATTCATATTCATACAGGGAAAAGGATAATTAAGAAGGATTCCACAGACCTAGGTGGGTGTACCTATCTTCAGACTCACTGCTTAATAGTAAACCCTACAATGGATTAAGGACATTCATCTTTCTTCTTTTTAAAGTCCCTAGACTTAGGAATGCTAACCTTATGATTCACTCTTCAAGGAATCATAAAAATGAATTGTATCCTTTGAATACAATCAAACATGAACACTCTAAAAAATGGAAAAGTGAAGATTTAATTTGATTTAAAATTGATGATGAGAACTGCTTATCAGAATTTAGACTAGCGCCTAATCTTGGGAAAAGATTCCAATGAAATGCAAATCCATAGAAAAACAATTAATAAAAACACAAATACAATCTCAGATAGAGTGCCTTACAAACCATCCTCTCACTCTCACATCCATGTATCAAATTCTTATACTAATAACTAGCCCTATGGCATTACTCACAAGACTGACTCCTCCCTTGAAGGAAACTCACAAGTAATTGCATAGTTACCTTGTAACTAGTATGTTCAGAATGCCTTACAAACTAAACATACAAGAGCATAAATAAAAGTACAAAAAGACATCATAGATCTCAAACAGGAGATTCCACTATATGTTATTAATATCTTTCTACTTCAATACATTCAGATAGACCAAAGCTTCAAAAACTAAAAAAAGTATCAAGTCTGCATTGCAGTTGTAAATTTCACCATCTCTGTTACAATGGAGAAAAAACTAGATATAGGAGAATGGAGAAAACCATCTTAGTCATCGACACCTATTTGTCCCCAAACAAATCTACAACTACTTCAATCTGCAACTATAAAAATCTAATATGATATGGACTCAAATGGTCTGCAAAATTAGAATCCTCATTCCGAGACATTTTCGGTGATATATGATACTTCATATTTTGGACAAAAATTGCCCCCTGAATCACTAATCACACTTTCCCACCCATGCTTTTAAATAGTTTCAAATTTGAATTTTCAAGCCTTTTCAATAGTTAAACTATTGAGTTTACAATATTATCAATTTGAAATTTCTGCATTAATATTTATTCTTGTGCAATATTTCCTTAATATTTTTACTTTTAGCACTTTAATCTGCCCCTATTTATGCCTTTTCCACCCAGACTTTACCTGCATTCACCACGTGGCACCCTTTGATTGGTCCACAGCTCCGCCTAGGTGCCTATGTAAACTGCCTCCTCCTGGGCCCGCCACTTGTCTGAGAGCCACGTGTCGTGCTATTGTGATGCCTCTATGATAACCACCTTGCATCTTTATCTTCAAGGCTTTGTGATAGCCATCCATTTCTATCACCTTGGGATGCGTGTGATCTTGAATGATCTCCTATGCGGCCGCCAACTCATTGCCCGCTATCGGCCCTGCCATGTGTCACACTATCGTGTTCCCTTGATGGTAACTACCTTGCAACTTTTGGATCCAGCCATCGTACCAACCGTAGATCTTACTTCACAATTAACATCCATCGTCGATCTCATCTACCTTAGGATCTCTGCCACCTATCCATTCCTCTGCTCCACGCACTTGCCACATCATCCCTGTGGGTCCCACAAAAATATTGTGTTTGTCTTCCTAGTACGCACTTCGAGGCACCACCTATGCTCGCACACATGCATAGCCTCCAGGCTTCTTCTTTACATTGCTACTATGTGTTTTTTATTATAAACATCACAAATTTCCATTTGGTGATGCATGTGGTACTAACTTTTTGGTTTTCAAAGATTATTCAACATTTCGTGCACAAAATTATGGGGGCCCACCGCGCACTAACACATCCAGCCAAGGGGCCCACCAAGGAGCCTCTTGTATTTTTACTTATTTAACATACATTGGATTGTAGCATAAAAACATTATGAAATCCTGCTCCCTAGTGGATGTGGGATAATGCTCCTTTGCTCTTTTTTGTTTTTAAACCTTCTAAGCCTATGCAGACCATGCTACGTAGCTTCTTTATGTTAATGCATGGGATCTTGAAATCCTATGTAGGGTATTATGTTGGCCTATCTTGTTCACAAGTTCACTGTCAGGGAGAATATGACTTATTTTATGTTTTCATTATGGAAACAAAGTCATATAAAGTTTTGACAACAAACTTTGAAGAGCAAAAATTGGCTAATTATAGAAGATAGAGCAGAACAAAGATATTCAGTCGATCAAAGCACCAGCGCACATGCATCAGAACAAATCAAGATATGCACATTCATAGATAAGCTCTATGATATGTTTTTATGCTTACCCTATACATGCATGGTATGGAATGACAGTACAGAGAAGTTACAGAAAGATTAAGTGCACTAAACAGTTTAGAAAATAGAGTATGGAGCCGACCACAGTTTTTGATTAGTGTATAATCTTTTATTTTGTAAAGGCTATGCGCCTATTGTAATAAGTTAGTAATTATGTATTAAAAATTATTGTAAACATGCTTAAGCCAATTTTTCTACAAGCATTGTGTATAATGTTTTTGGGCCGAATGAGGTCTTTTTTTTGGTCGCGTCTATTGAGTATGTATATATACTTAATATGCATTCTTGTAATAAGTGCAAGAGTTGAGAATATGTAGAGAAGAAACAATGAAGAGTAGTATGAACTAGTCAGTATGAGATAAATTATTTTAAGAGATCAAAGAATCAGCGCATAAAAGGAACTGATCAGACAGCTATGTCACTTCAGCAGTTCAATTTTCAGATATAGTACATTTCCATCTTCAGGAGGTTGTAGCCTTCTTTAATTGAGCAGTAAGCTCTTGGACAATGATTCCTCACCCCTAATAGGGTTTTTGTAAATACTCCTAATAGGGTCATTGTACTTGCATTGTAAAGACTTCTCCTAATAGGGCAAAGGAGCTTTAACAAGTTCATTATACTAGTACAATTATTTGTGGGTACTAATTCCCACCGGGGTTTTCCTCTGACCAAAGTTTCCCCATAAACACATCTGGTGTTATGTGTTATTGTATTATGCTTCATATGTTATCTATTTGATTTATGTTCAAATTTATGAAATAGAATAATTAATTAAACACTGATTCAGCCCCCCCCCACCCTCTCAGTGTTTCCAACAATTGGTATCAGATCTCTGGTCCTTTGAAAGAAAGTTTAACCACTTGAGGAGATCATGGATTCAAAAGAAGATAAACATCTGAAAAAGAATCTTGAATCATCCCTTGAGGATCTTCACAGATCTGAAAAATAAAATGAAGAACTAAAACTGAAAGTTGATGGCTCCCAAATGCTTATCAAGAAATTAAGAAAATATTTGAAAGATTACTCCACAAATGATTTGGGAAAAATGGTCAAGAAATTGAATGAAGACAACATGTCTTTAAAAGATAAGATTGAAGATCTGAATGAACAACTTACAGATAGCCTAACAACTATTGAAGAAAAGACCAGAGAGAGTAAACAATTATATGATGAACTTATGCAAGCAAAAATGAAAATATTGGAGTTAGAAAACATCAAGAAAAAGATAGAATCTGAATTAACAAAAGAAAAAGATAAGATTGATAAAGTACACACAAGTTCTGATCTAATTCAATCACAACTTTATGCACAGAAGCTAAAACATGATACTACTGGTGTTGGACATAGTGTAGCTCAAATTGAGATCAATTCAATGCAAGAAATAAAGAAAACACAAGAGACATCTACTGAAGCAAAGAAAACTGAGAATCTTGCAGAGGCTAAAACAGATCCACCTAAAGATGAACTTAAGATAGTTAAAAAAACTTGTTATTCTTGTAAAAAGAATGGAAACTTGGCAAGAGATTGTAAAGAGGTAAGAAATTTCAATGGCTATTGTTACTCCTGTAGTAAATTTGGTCACAGGGATATTCATTGCAGAACAAGTCAAAGAAATCATTCACAGCAGAATCAAAGAAATCTGAATCAACACAATCAAAGAAATCAACCTCAGAGAAACTATCAGAACATTACATGTTAGATATGTAATTACAATGGACACAAAGCCAAGTAATGCAGTATGATGAATAATAACATCATACCTCATATCATTTTTCACTCATGTAACAAAGTTGGACACATCTCAAGGTTTTGCAAGTCAAAAGTACAAAGACAAGAGAATCCTAAAAAGTCACTATTTGAAGAATCAGGAGAAGTTAAGTTTGTACAAGCTAAAGAAGATCTAGATAAAATTTAGGTTGAAGTAAAGAAGGATAATGAAGAAAACAAAGTAGTAGATGCATCCATAGTGGACACACCCTCTACTTCTGGTTAAGTTGACCTTCTTGGTCTTAGGGAGAGCTATTCTAGCTCTAAACCCCTGCGTGGCTAGTATACTCACCTCCGAGTATGCGCCTATGGATTCATATATGTGATCACAAACTAAGGTAGTATGAATGCACGCATTGCCTATACTTCATTCAGAACAAAGTTTAAAACTCTGAGTGAAAATGCATACGGTAACACTCATTAAATGCATAAAACTTTATATAAATCGGTGAAATAATCAATTATCTTCTTTGTTTGCATTTGAGATCATAAAATTCATAGAGCACACAAGCAGTGAGCATCAAGGCATTGGAATTTATCAATCTGGTTTGTTTGTGAATGGATTGAAGATTGAAATAGAACCCTAGTAGTCTCATCATTTTAGAATTGCCTTGAAACCCTATTTAGTCAACTAACAAGTAAGTATGGCAACCCCTGTTGTATTTGACATTGTTGAAAGGAAAAGATTCGTGTTCAAGAAGAATCCATTCAAGTCCATATTAGATGATGTTGAAGGGGCATTTTCTAAGACTCCTTTAGGAGTCGTACATGTAGAAGACATTCATGCATATATTTACTGCAAGAAGGAAACTGTTGGAGATAAAAAAAATAGCTACTCTTATGGCTTCGATGATGAAACCAGACTATTCATTCAAAGATGAATATGTGTATCTCACTGAAAACCCTATCTTCAAGTATTCTAGCATGCATGTGTTATATGAGCCAGAATGAGTTAAAATACTATTGATCAGGATACATGATGACCTATATTGGATTGGTGAAGTTCCTTTCTGCATTACTGCAGACCTAATTCATGATATGACTAGACTTCCTAAGACTGGACCAGTTCTTCCCACTGGTAAGGATGTTAAGAAGTAGGTTGAACAAGCATGCTTATCTAGGAGTGATAGGTGCGGAATGAATATTGATCCCATTAAGGAAAATGACATCAAATTGGTCACTATGATACTAGCTTATAAGTTCCAGCACGTAAGCAGACTGAACAATGTATCTGTAGCTGCTTTCCTGGAAGCAATAAAGATGGTAAAGGATAATACTTAGTACAATCTATGTGAGATATTGTGCGCACAACTGATTGACAACATTAGAGCTTTCAAGCATGACAAGAGCAAGATATTCATATTTGGCTCTTTGATCATCTATCTATACTTTCACATTATTGGTAAAGTTTCTAATCTTTACCTTGACATGAATAAACCTACCATGTCACAAATTTCACTAAAGGCTACATCAAAGAGTAGTGCTAAGGACTCTATGGATATGGAGATAAAAACATTCAGGATCAAAATGTACAAGAGGTTCAGATTATCAGATAAGATAGTTGATAAATACAAAGACACCATATTCTTCATGGTGGAAACTGACTGTAGTTGCATGGAGGTAGTTGATCCTAGAACAAAATGGATTCACCCACTTGGATATGAAGTTGAAGAACAAGTTTTGGAAGGATATGCACAAGTCCTCTTATCTGTGCCTAAGGACCCTAATGAACCTAGATGGGGTACTTACAGAGAAAAGTCAAATCAAGTTGATTCTATCTTATACAATGCAGCCAATAAAAGAAAGGCATCAATGATTACATCTAACATCTTAAGAGTTCATGGTGTCTCTCAAGAAGACCTAGATAAGGCTAGGGAAGCTAAGATTGAAAAATAAATTGAAAAAATTGTTGCAGAGGTGAAAATGGAAATATCTAATGATATCCCCAAGAAGAAGAAGAAGAAGAAGAAGAAGAAATCTGATGAAGGTACATCTGTGCCCTCAACTACTATTAACATGGAAGCATCTCCACCATCAGTACCAAGTAAGTTGACTAGAAGGAGGAAACAAGTTTCCATAGGTCACCCATCCTCAAGGACAACAAGGAGCAAGGTAAAGAACACTCATGCCCCTCTTGAGGTAGGATTTAGACCTAGTCTAACAGTCCTAAAGAATAGAATTGTTAATGAAGGAAGACTAGAATCTATTAAGAATGTTTATGACAAATACCAAGAGATAGACAAATCAGAAATTCATTCTACGATTATCTCTCACATAATCAAGTCTAAGAGGATAGTATTGGAGCTCAAAACAGTCATACCAGAAAAATTATGGAACATACTTGATGTATTGAAAAGGAAAGAAATTGAAGAGGATATGACGATTAGAGAAGATACTTTAGACAGTCTTCTCCCTATTTTCTCACATGATGAGAAAGCTATACTATTGGATTTGGTAAAACCTCATCTCATAACAAAAATAGAAATACTTCATATCATGAACAAAGAGTATGAACCGGTTGGTGAAGAGACTAAGAAATCATTTGAGTGAGTATTTTTGGATATACATATGTATCCATCAATGGTGCCTACAACAAAAGTGACTCTAGTCCCTCCTAAACAGAGTAAAGAGTCTGAGATTCCAAGTGCGCCTATGAGAGGTCCATAAGATTCAACGCCCATTGTTTCAACACCTTCTGATACATCCAAAGCTTCAGAAGAAAATATTGTGATTGATGATGTTAAGATATCCATTACCACTTCTAACAATGACATGGACAAAGTTGAAAAAGCATTTATCAGCACTGAAGAGACATAGAAGGTATGCACTGATAACACTTCCATACAACAAGATGAAGCTCCAAAAAGAGATTCAACAAATTTGAATAATGAGGAAGACAATCAAACTAATGAAACACTAGTTACGGAGATTACTATGAAAAGTGAATACGTGGATTCCAGTCAAAATGTAATACATACTCCATCCATCAAACCATCATTGTTGTCAATTTTTACCCCTGATACAGCAAATCTAAATGCTTGGGAAGAAGAACACTTGATTAAGATCAGTGGGCTAGCCATGGAGAAAGCCAAAGAGAAAAAAGTCATGAGAAACCCTCTCTTTCTAGAGATAGTGAACATTCTAAATGACTTAGTGCCAGCAAATAAGAAAATGGCTTAGATTCAGTCAGTTGATGATGTTGACAGCATCTTGACAAGCTTCAAATCACATTTCACAACTTTCGTAAGCTTTGCTACTAAAATTGCAGAATATGAGTACAAGAAGGAAAGATTAGATGAATTGATAAAGAATTTATCTTTAGATCTAAAATCATTGAAGATTGGTCAAGAAATCTTGAAAGAACTAGCAGCTAAAGGTAGAAAAGCAATAGAAAACTGCATGGACAGAGTAAAATTCGCTTCAAAGCACATCAAGAAGATTAAGGAAGCTAATATCTTGGTTGAAAGTGTAATAAATTGAAACATCCTCGCAAGACATTAATCTATGCAAAAATATCTACCAAGGGAAGTTAGACAAGATTGAAAAGGCTAAGTTGGAGATCAGCAAGATAAGAACCAGGCAGACTCAACTAAGAAATGCACTTGCGCCCTCAGTAGCTATTCTAAATGAGAACATAAAAAAGATAGATGCAACCATTGCTACATATGATCAAGGACCCTGCTTGGATATGACAAAGATGGAGAAGCTAACATATGCCTTATGCACCCATCTTCAGATAGTTGATGCACTGAAGTCATTTTGGTAGCAAGAGATCAAGACTCTTCACATTGCTTATCCAGATGTATATTCAGAGTAAATACTCAAGGACTTACAATTTTGACACCTTTGTCATTAGTATCAAAGGGGGAGTAATGTATATAAGGAGTATGTGTATTCATGTATGAGATATATGTTATATATATGTAAATAAGTATGAATAAAAGAGGATGATATAAAAAAATTTGGTGTTAGTCAAAGTTTGAGTAACTTGGCCACATTCCTTTGTTGCCATTAATCACAAAGGGGGAGATTGTTGGCAAGTTGACTCTCAGGGAGAATATGACTTATTTTATCTTGTCATTATGGAAACAAAGTCATATAAAGTTTTGACAGCAAACCTTGGAGAGAAAAAATTGGCTAAGTATAGAGACAGAGTAGAACATAGATATGTAGTCGATCAGAGCACCAGTGCATGTGCGTCAGAACGAATCAAGATATGCGGGTTCATACATAAGCTCTATGATATTTTTTTATGCATACCCTATACATGCATGGTACAGAATGAGAGTATGGAGAAGTTACAGAAAGATTAAGTGCACTAAACAGTTCAGAAAATAGAGTATGGAGCTGACCATAGTTTTTGATTAGCATATAATCTTTTGTTTTGTAAAGGCTATGTGCCTATTGTAATAAGTTAGTAATTATGTATTAAACATTATTGTAAACATGCTTAAGCCAATTTTTCTGGAAGCATTGTGTATAATGTTTTTGGGCTGACTAAGGTCTTGGTTTCGGTCACATCTATTGAGTATGTATATATACTTAATATGCATTCTTGTAATAAGTGCAAGAGTTGAGAATATGCAAAGAAGAAACAATGAAGAGAAGTATGAACTAGTCAGTATGAGATAAAGTCTTTTAAAAGATCAAAGCATCAGTTTATAAAAGGAACTAATCAGATGGCCATGTCACTTCAGTAGCTCAATTTTTCTAGATATAGTACATATCCATCTTCAGGAGGTTGTAGCCTTCTTTAATTGAGAAGTGAGCTCTTGGACAGTGAGTCCTCACCCCTGATAGGGTTTTTTTAAATACTCCTACTAGGGTCATTTTACTTGCATTTTAAAGACTGCTCCTAAGTGGGAAAAGGAACTTTAACAGGTTCATTATACTAGTATAATTATTTGTGGGTACTAATTCCCACCGGGGTTTTCCTCTGATCAAGGTTTCCCCATAAACATATCTAGTGTTATGTGTTATTGTATTATGCTTCATATGTTATCTATTTGATTTATGTTCAAATTTCTGCAATAGAATAATTAATCAAACACTGATTCACCCCCCCTCTGAGTGTTTGCAACATATCTGGGTTTGGTTTACACATGTCAAAAGGAATAAGTTCATTCACACAACACCATATCTAGTTTCACTGAGATGAGGGGCCAATTAAGAAAATCCATTTCATGTATGATGTCCGGTCTTGGTTTTGGAGCAATTGTCAGCATGTCTTTGATCAAGTCAATCAATGATGAACTGTATTTTGGCAACTCAGGAATCCGGTAGTTTCCATTCAATATTTGTAACTTTGAATCTTAATCAAAAGAAAACTTTAAATAAGCAATCCCATAAAGTAAGCATCCAAGAGCTCAAATGTTAACCTTCTCACTTATGAGCTCCCTTATGTAGAGATCCCACATTTTTGGTGCTCTATAGTCAGAGTTGTGTGCTTTCAAATGATATCTTCTTCAATTCCCATTTCCTCGATCCTTTCAAATCATTTGTGATTTGTGGATGTGCTACCAAAATCACATAGCTTCCAAAATCAATCAACACCCATTAGAACATTTTCTGCTTTCAGATCACTATGTGTAATTGGAGGTGATAGCGATTGCATGATGCAGACGACATTGAAAAAATCACAAAAGATAAGGAGGATATGCTTTTCATTGTAGAAGTCATAGCCCCTAATTTCTAGCACATTATTCAGAGCCTTGTTGCTGAAATCCAGCATGAGAAAGCATTCCTTTGCTCTCCCAAATTGTAGATCATCTAAGCATGCAAGTGCACTATGTTGGGATGACCATGGATGGCCTTGAGGAATGCCACCTCCTTCTTGACTAGATCTAGAGGCTCCTCATCGTTGTAGATTATGTGCTTGACCGCATATTGCTTCCCATCCTCCCTTGCCACCGTTTTCCCTTCCAGTGCTCCCCTGCTAGGTGTATATGTTAAATCTGGCCTTCTTATTCAACCATAAACTTCAACATAGTCCTTATTCATCAGCCACATAAAGAAGTGAATATGATTTATTCATCATGCACGCATGTATGATTTGACCTATTGCCTCCTATCCAGATGGGGTTTTGAATCGCTCTCAGAATGAGAGTCTCACAACCTAGACCAATCCAAGAACAGAGGATTTTTATCCATGAATGCAATACAATGCACGATTAATCTAAGAATGAAAGATGCAAGATTAATCTAAATGAGATTAAACTATGACATGATTGGAAATAAATGCAATGCAAGATTAATCTAAGAAAATGAAACTAATCTATTGCAAATGAGAGCTTAATGTAAATGATATTATGAACTATAAAATGCAGTAGCAATTCATTATTCTAACAATGCATATTCTTGAATGAGAAATGGGAGTTCTTTTATAGACTGAGAGTCTGCTCAGAATAGAAAGTTTCCTTTTGAATTAAAATAGATAAAAAAATGAGTTCAGATTAGCAAGTTTTCTATAAAAGAAAACAATGAACTATTTTCTCTTTGTTTTTTAACTATTTTCTTTCTCTTTAAAGAATGGTTAATTCAAAATTTCTATTTATGAACTAGAGAGAAGATTTTGAGAGAATATTTAATTAAATAAATTGAGTATGACCTCATAAATGTATTTTCTCAATTATTTGAATAATAAATTCAATCATTGAAATGAGGATATTTATTTAATAATTAAATATTATTTAATTTATTTTTATGTGTTTTACCTAAAAGAGGTGAATTTAATTTAATTAAAGTGCTAGGACTTTATAATTAAATTAATTCAATCATAGGGTTTGTTTAGCTAATTGGTTGATATTTAGGAATTAAATATAATGCATGATTAATGCAGATTTAGGATTTTCTGCATTTGACACTTAGATCGAGTAGAGTTAGTTAAAACTCAGAATTGCCTAGTACAGTAGGACTTTGATGATTCAGAAGAATGACAAATGCAACAAAATTGGTTAGGGCTGCAAGATGCCGATTTTGGGGTGTTACATTTTTCCCCTCTTTGAATTGATGCACAAGTAGCACATTGATTCAAAGAATAGTCGGATGTCTTAAGCACTGAAGAATAGATTTCAAAAATTGATGATGCAAAGATCGGTTGATGAAGATTTCAGAGTCATCTCAAGAATAGAGCTTAACTCTCCGAAGTCTAGGTTAGATTGCCAAGATGTCGGTCAAGTAGAGTTTTTGAGGGTCATCTCCAGAATGAAGCTTGATCCTCAGGGATATGGGTTAGATTGCCCCAATACCTAATAGATTAAGATTTTGAGAATCATCTCCAGAATGAATCTTCATTCTCAGTGATCTAAGTTAGATTGATCAGATACCTAATAGATTGATATATTTCAAAAGACTATCCCTAGAATGAGGCTCAACCTTTAGGAGTCATGGTTAGATTGCCCTGATACTTGTCGACAAAAAGATAGTCAATAGAGATATTTAGGACTATCTCCAGAATGAAGCTTAGTCCCCCATTATCTAGGTTAGATTTCTGAGACACTGGTTAGATCAAGTTTCAGAATCATCTCTAGAATGGAGCTTGATTCTCAAGAGTTAGGATTAGATTGCCCCAATTCCTAATAGATGAGTTTTTTGAGAACCATCTCCAGAACAGAGCTTGATGCTCAAGAATCTAAGTTAGATTGCTCAGATACTTAATAGATTGAGATTTTGAGAATCATCTCTAGAATGAAGCTTGATCCTCAGGGATCTAGGTTAGATTGCTCTGATACCTAATAGATGATGAGATGTAGGGAAAAAAGATGCCCCTATTGATTGTGGAGTACCCAGTTTTGACTATGAAGTACAAAAATAGAACATGCCCCAAGTGATGAGATACCCCTAGCAACAAGGATTTTTTGAAATTCAGATCAGATTGATTGGAATAGATTCAATGATGTAATCATCCTACCCCCTCAGGAGTGAAATGGAAAGATGGTACATCATAATGCTGATTGAGAGCGAGAAATCGTAGATATATGTTGAATCAAGGGTCAAGAAGAACTTAGAACAGATTACGGAAGAATTTGAAAGATTCAAAATCAATTTTGAGCGATTTTGAGGTCTGTTGACCAAGTTTGACTGGGGTTGACCAGAGTTGACCAGAGTTGACTTTTGATGAAAAGAGTTGAAGATTTGAGAAAATGTTGATTAGATATGATTCTGACAAGAAAGCAACGTCAGAAAGTTGACTGCACAAGCGTTTGATCACGTCGGTCCCAAAAATTTTAAAATGTGATTTTGAGCTATATAAAAGTGTCAGATTTCGATTTCGATCACAAAAATGGGTTGAGAGAGGTCGAATTAGCTAGTGGTGAAATTTTCACGCAAATCGGACCACTTTCAAAAATTAGGTCAAAACCTATATATGAGTCAAAAAAGGTCATTTTCAAATCATTTGCATCCATTAACTTTTGAGAAAAGAGCTCTAAGAGAAAATGGTGGTCCCCATGAGCACTCATTGTTTTGAACGATCCAGGCAGCACAGTCGGTGAGCAGCATATGGGCCTCTGATAAGTGGTTGAATTACCTCTCTGTAAATTCAAATTTTACTACTTTCAGTCAATTTTTACATCATTTTTCACATTTTTAGGAAGTGGTCCGTGGGTTCTCGCATGAGGAACTAGTTTCTTCCCGCACCCTGTAAAGAAAGCTCGCACGAGAAACTGCCAAAAGGCAGATTCTCATGCTGGTCGGTGAGCATCCTTGCATGGGAGGGTACCCACGTCTCATGTGGGAAACCCTTCGATAGGGGTTTTCTCATGTGGGTTGGCATGAAACTTCACGCGGACCTAAAACTTTGTGCGGGCCAAAAAAATTCTTCGCGCAAAAGGCTGCTTCTTCACATGGAGAGAATATAGCAGTTTGAATGTAAAATGAGTCTGCGTCGCATCCAATAGAATTTGTGTCAGTGTTGTTCCTATCTGTAGGATGTCTATAATTCTTTATTTTTTAGTTTTTCATTGATTATCTTGAATCATGAGCCAAGTACTGATCGTGTGTTTTTGTTTGCATGCCTTGTAGGTCAATTTCCTAGATATCGCATTCCAATCACATCATCCTATCATCAGTGGTTTGGTAAGACAACTAGATGATATTGAGATAGCACATATTGATAGTTTGGGCCTGTCTCATCTGTGTGAGGTACCCGAGATTTGGGTAAATCATTAATTACTAGGAGCTTTGGTGGAGCGTTTCCATTCAGAAACAAACACCTTCCACCTTCCATAGGGCGAGATGACAGTGACACCTGAGGATATCTATAGGATTCTCCTTATACCCTTCCACAGACCCAGAGTGGAGTATGAGGTGCAGCCATGGCTAGGTACATTAGTGCTGTGAGAGATCTTGTAGGATGAGCTTGTCATGGGTAGAACCATCCCATCGGAGGAGTTGATCAGAGATTAGGGGCCCGGATACCGATTGGCCATGGTTTTGGAAGCATTCCTTGGATTCTATCTGATGCCTGATCATGGTCAGCATGGTTTTGAGTGCGGTTGGGGCTAGATGTTGCAGAGGATGTTGGTTGAGCCAGTCAGATATGGGTGGGGTTAGTGTAAGCTGGCCCACATGTACCACGAGATGCACAAGATCACCTACCGAGAGGCAAAGAGCATGGCCATAGGCATATTTTTTTTACAGGTGTGGGCATGGGAGCACCTTCCTATTACCCGACCCATGTGTGAGGATCTGAGAGAGATATCGATGCCATAAATATATAGTTATAGAGGTTTGATTACTTAGCCTGCGCTAGGTAAGATAAAATAGTGGTGAGCGCAGCTCAATGAATTGGTAGCTGTGATATGGTGACCCTAGAGGATGATGGAGGAGTGGGATGATGCCAACATTCACCTGGGCTATATTCTTGTTTCACAGCCACTCATCGGTCAGGCTATTACTATTATTGAGCAGTTTCCTCTTACACATGTCTGGCGGTAGTTTGTTCGGGGACAAGACATATCATAGGAGTACTATTTCTATGCTCATTTCACTGATGAACTAAGGAAGGGATGGTCGATCAAGTTGCATACTGGTCGATATATGATAAATGTGCAAGGCCTAGATCAGACATGATGGGATTATTTGAGTGGGATTGCAGATGGCGGCATGACCATAGAGTACAGGGAGTATTTTGTTTACTCATCCCTTCCCATGGTTTATGGATCGAGTTGGCATGGGAGTGCTAGCACAGGTAGTGCAACCACAAGTGCCACAACAGTAGGTACCAGTGCCTCCACCATAGTAGATACCATGACCAACACCACAATAGGTACCATAGCAGGGGCCATGGCCACGCATAGTACATGTGGACATACCCACACGATAGATGAGGACTAATCCTGGTGCGAGTGGCAGTGGGATATAGAGTAGGTGGAGGACAACTACACAGTTAGATGATGTGTAGGAGCATATAGAGAAACATGAGGTACGCCAGGAGGACCTGATGTAGGAGGATCAACCTACACAGGATCTAATACAGGGTCCAGTACTCAGAGATGCATTATCACAGGCATAGGAGGCCCTATAGAGAGCTAGAGAGAGAGAGAGAGTACGACAACTGCTGAGGCAGGTTACAGACTTGTAGGTACAGGTTTCCATGCAGGATGCCCAACTTCTAGATAGAGATTGGGAAGTGCAAGAGATCCAAGGGTAATTTTAGAGGGCACTGTAGAAGCTTCAGGTGGAGACAGGGCATTAGTCCTCCTGAGTAGCCTACTATTATGCAACCTATGTGGGGGTGGTTCCTGATGAGGCATTGCAGGTGCCTAGATTTTCCTCGTATGCCAGGGGATCAGAGGGTGCACAGGAACCACCTCTACCAAATATGCCTCCTCCTCCACCTCCTCTAGGTGACAAGGGAGAGGGCCAAATCTAGATTTGATATATCGATAGATGAGATCATATGATATATTTGAGGCATTGGTATCCTTGTATTGTACCACCATTTTTGAGATAGACTATGCTCAAGTAGCACCATTTTTTATTGTATCGACACTTATGATATATATATATATATATATATATATATATATATATATATATATATATATATATG
>MU226589.1:1161335-1186099 GCA_018584345.1 Thuja plicata | reverse complement strand
TTTTTATGTGTTTTAGCTAAAAGGGGTGAATTTAATTTAATTAAAGTGCTAGGAATTTATAATTAAATTAATTCAATCATAGGGTTTGTTTAGCTAATTGATTGATATTTAGGAATTAAATATAATGCATGATTAATGCAGATTTAGAATTTTCTACATTTGACACTTAGGTTGAGTAGAGTCAATTAAAACTCAGAATTGCCTAGTACAATAGGACTTTGATGATTCGTGAGAATGACAAATGCAACAAAATTGGTAAGGGTTGCAAGATGCCAATTTTAGGGTGTTACACTGGGCATCAACTCTCCTTTCACATTCCCTTGTGCAAGCTTTAAACCAGCCAATGCTATGTTTTAAAACATTTCTTCTGCTACGCGTGAGGATTTTCTATGTCTTTAAAATATGCTATTTAAGATTCCCCACTCCCCTGAGTAGGCTTCCTCATTCTTGCGCAAGATACTCTTTGTCTTATTCATGTAAACTATATTTGCAAAGTTTTAAATGGCTCCAACTCCATTCTCCCACGTGCAAGACACAACTTAGTCAATGCTTTGTTTTTAATGTTTTAAAACATTGTTCCCTTTCCACTCATGGACCTGCCCTTTACTTTCAATGTACTGGTTATTTCTTATGTCATTGCGTAGGATTCTCTTTATATTTGTTTAAGTTTTTTGAACTCCTTCATTCCCTGCGCAATACACATCACATTAGTTTATTTAAAACCAAATATGTCCCATACAAATGCAGAGCCTTTGCAACTTCTTCATTTTGTAACTATAAATTTCATTTGCAATGTGCTTGGTATGTTTTTAAGATCCTCCATTTGCTTTGCACTAACTTCACTATTTTTACCACTTCTCCACTTGTGGCCCTCTTCATTGGCATTTAATAGCTGTAAGACATTAAACTATTGGGACAACTATCCTATCTGGGATGTCCCTTCATGGCGCAATGATCATGCGAAGACAATTTTGTAAAAACTTTAAAGTAATCTTTATGAAAATGCAATTGGCCGGTGTGAAGCTAAATACACTAATCCTTATGGAAAATCCTTTCTTCCTGTGCTAGGAGAGACCTTTCAGAACAAGCAAAATGCATATAAAACATTTAAGCACAACTATGACATGTGAACTATTTGAAAGAATACTGAGTAGAAGTCATCCTCGTGGATTGTAATGAATTTCATTTGCATTATTTTGAAACTTCCTTTCCCCTAATGCATATTGTCCATACTTTCACATTCTAAGTACAAAAAATAATGTATTTTAACCATAAGGTATCAAACTGATGGTTTTTATAATCTTTTTTAATAATTTCTGCATATTGATCACATTAATGGCAACTAGCCTCTAGAACCGGTTTCAAAAAGTGACGGAACAATCCTCTACAAATACAGGAACTGGAAGACCCTCTCATCTCCAATATCTAAACATAGTAACCAAGTGGATTGGCTTGAAAATATCAGGGCCAAAAGATAATACCATTCAAAGTGAGCAGTTTCATTATATTCTGCAATAGGAAGTTTTCAAACTTATGCAAACAATGCCAGAAATGCAAATTGGAAACAAACTAATTTAACTTCTGAGGAACCATCTCTTGGCCATATGATCTATTCATGAACAATGTATATTCATGCAAAAGGGGTTCACCGGATTCAACTCTTTTCCTAAGGTGCAACTGATCAAACTTTGGTAATTCTAGCAAACAGTGCAAGTGCAAACGCAGAAACAACATAAATCTCATTCAGATTAGCCTTTGCAAGATCACTAAAACATGCTCTAATATTTCACCATTTTTCAAAGTAGTAAATTTATATGCAAAGAGAATGGTCCCGCAATCAGTTCTTGAAAACAAATTTTAGACAAAAAGTTATTACTATATGAAAGTGACAATTCTGTAAACTTCATATTGTTCAACACTGTCAATCTGCTCAAACTGTCTTTGATTTTGAATTCGCAAACCCATCAAGAATGACCATCAGAGTCTGAAAATTTGGAACTTGACTCATTTTCATATATGGATTATGAAACATCAATTAAATTTCTCTGATAATCAACTGATCAATTGGGATTAATCTGCAAAGTCAACTCTTTACAACTTTTCTGAATTTAAATACAGTAAAAATGTAGAAATTTGATTTGGAATCAAGTTGGCAAAGAGGTTAAATATATTGGTAAAAGCCTAAAAATATTTGAGGAAGTACTCTTTCAAGTCTCCAATATAGAACAAATTTCAATTATACTTTACCCTAAACCGGGTGCAAACACGTAAACCATAAAGTATGCTACTCAGAAATCTGCATTTTACAGCTCGGCACACTGATAGAAAATGCAAACAGAATCAGATTGGCAAACTACCTAGACGGATTCATCATGACTTGAAGACAGAGATATAAGAATTATTTTACCTCTGTAATACAAGGCAAATAGAAATTTTTTCAATTAGGTCACAAGGTCGAAAGTTACAATTGGTCACACAAGGCTACTCAAAATTCTGGGCAGAACAAAGAAACAAGACATTTCTGGAAGACCAACTTTGAGGGATCAGAAAACCTATCAAATGGACTCGAAATGGATTGAGCTGTGAAAAAAAAGTTCTTTGATATACACTTTAAACATCCTCAAAGGGTTGGGCCATGAAACTTAATAGGACACAAGATATTCAGAAGCAAACTGGGCCTGCTACATCAAACTGACACTTGGGCAAAAGTGCAGATTTGGACAAGTGCTCAAAACAAAACATTGTGAAACAACTTGAAACTCAAAAATAATGACCTGGGATGTCTTCAAATGTCAAAACAAAGGTAATGAACACTTGAAATGCATGGCATACCTCATAATATCATCTAGGAAAATATGCATAAAAGCACTTATAGGGCTTCAAATTGTAAAATTTTAACATGGTACTTCAAAAAATTTTAATGCAATTTTTAGTCCCAATAGTGGCTCTGACTATGGATGCATGCCCCACATGGGCATGGAGAGAATTCAAAATCATTTTTAGAATAAGACCACCCCAAAACATGAAATCAAACTTTTCTCTTTTATTTTCTCTCTTCTCCTTCTCAAACTCAAAAATTAGGAACCCCTTATTCGAAAGAAAACACACCACACTACTGACAAGGAAGAAACTATACAACATATACAAATTATCAACAAAAGAATTCAAACCCTTTCATGGCTGAAATCAATATTTACCTCTATCAAAAATATGATTCTCATCTCCATGTATCAGAGGTAAACTGATCCAACACATTACCATATATCTTTAGCACATCACATATAAAATAATCAGTACCCTTACTGTCACCATGCATTGGAAAACTACAAAGGAACTAAATGTGTGGATAACTATGAAACACAAGGTGATGAAACTCTTTACATAACTTTGATGAATAGAGGCCTTTACTATTAATATGTATAACAAAGTACAGTATTCACAAAAAAATCCCGGGGGATAAAAACTCACCCCGCAAAGTCACTCGGCATCAAGCCGGAAAAAATAGCTATTCATTAAAAAAAACATTATAAGAAAATCCCTCAAGCTATGAGAGTAGTAGAAAAATAGGGCAGATGATCTTTATCTGGTGGATTGCCCCACCCATTGGGTCTAGGGGTCTGGTCAGGAGGTGACCACCCATCTTTAGTTTCTTTCTCCATCTCTCCTTCCTCTCGCCTGGGAGAAATTGCAGGGGCCAAGCTAGGGATCTTATCAGAGGGGGTGGGAGGCCACATAGGAATAGTGGCCAAAGGCCAAGAAGTAGTATAGGAAAGCACAAGAGGCCATCCAGAAGCTGAGGCCCTCCTACCAGAAGGAGAGGCAGAGCGGTGACGCCAAGAGCATGGTGTTCTGGAATGCCTTACAAAGGCACTCCTGCTGTGATGCCAACCCCAGGGTGGCGTGTGATCAGTAGAGAGAGAATCTGGTGGAAGCCTGGTAATAGTGCATGGGGCATACCCCAATATTGTATTAACTCCTATAAGTGAACAACCTCGAAGGCCACCTTGTCAGCTTGAACTTGAATCTGCATCATGACATTATTACATAAACATGCCTTAGCATAGAGAGAAACATTAATATCCAAAAAGCTGTGAGAAAAAATAATAGCATTGCGGTCTTTCCATAAGGAAAACAAAATCTCCATCTTGAAAGCATGCCAAATCTGGGTAAACTAGGAAGGCATTCTGGGAGAGTCACCAAGCAAAGCCATGTGCCAAGAGAAAGGCTCAGGCTGAAAAGGCATAAAAAAATGTGAATCCAATTCCAGTAATTCTAGGCCCGACCACAGAACCAAAAAATATGCATAATGGTTTTAGAATGCCCACAAAAAGGGCATTTAGGATCAGGCACACCTAAGTTCCAAATCTGAGCTCCTAAGGGTAACCCTTGGTAGAGCAGACACCAAGCAAAGTAAGCAATTTTGGGTTTAGTGATAGCATCCCAAATAGTGTGGAAACACTAGCTCTAAGTGCTCTATGAGGAAGAGAGATGCCAATGATGATTAAGAGACTCAACCATCATGGAATTGAGGCACAAACCATGAGTATCCAAGTCTGGGATTATAGTTGGTAAATGGTGTATCTGGGTACCATTTCCAATCTTTCCACCAAAGGTTTAACTTACTGAATGCCAAGTTTGTGTAGGAGGTACAGCGGAATAGCAGATACAAGAAAATCAAAAGTCTAACAATGTGGGCGAGTGAGCCAGAACTGAACCTGGAAATCATCCCAGGAGCAGAGACTCATGGTGGCTCTAGAAAAGAAATCCTTGGGTGTTTGAATGTCTCATTTGTGAAAATGGAGAGCACTAATCCCTTGAATTTTTTCCAATGGAAACCCTTGCTGGGAAAAGAGTGGGGACCACCAAATATTTTGTTGATTAAATGAAATCCCATCATGGAATCCATTACCAATCCAGCAAAGCTAGGGTTTAACTGCCTCCCAGGCACACCAAATAATTTTGGAAACAAAGGTACCTTGGATTTGAATAGGATTTTTCATAACCAAGAGGGTTTGAAAGCCAATTCCTTTCCAAGCTGGTTTGTGCAACGGGTACCTAGAAGAAATACAGTGGTGAAGTAAAACTTTCTAGGCCTTGTTGCCAGTGAGGCAACACACAATCCACTTCATGCAAAGGGCTAAGCCTTGCTTCTGGGTATCAAGTAAGCCAAGCCAACCAGAGGCCCTAGGGAGACAAAAAAATTCACAAAAAACTTTGTGAAAGCCATGGTGATCTGTACCAGAGGCCCAAAGAAAATCCCTCAATAATTTCTCAAGCTTCTTATATGAGGCCTTGGAAGGAGCCCAACAGGACGAATAATAAACATGAGTAGCAGCCAAGACCTTAGAGCAGATCTAAAATTTACTAGCAAGTGAGAGCGGCTTGTTAATCCAATAGGTAAGCTTCTTTTCAATTTTAGCTAAAACAACATTCCATAAATCAGTAGAAGTAGCTTAAAAAGTAAAGGGTATACCAAGAAACTGAAATATTTCCCCATGCTGGATCCTGGACCAACCAAACTGGGAAAACTAGGGCGGATCAGGATGGGATGACTATCTGTAGCACAAGGTTTTATGCCACTGAATGGTAGAGCCTGAAGCCAAATAGAAAGTGTCTAAACACTGTAAGGTTGCCTTGATATTCTCTTCACCCTCAGCAAGAGTGAGAAAGGAATCATCATCAAAATGGCCATTAACCAACTGTTTAGTGGAGTTCTGTAAAGAAATCCCACGAACACGGCCCAAAGAAATAGAATGAGCTAATAAATAGCTAAAACCTTCAGTTGCAAGAATATATAAGGCGGGAGCAAGAGGACATCCTTGTCGAATGGATCTGAAAAGCCCTAGGGTGGAAGACTGTCTGTCGTTAATGGTGATGCAAGCGGAGGCATTTTGAAAAAGAATATGCACAGTTTGAAGAAATCTGCAGCCAAAACCCAAAGAATGAAGCATAGCAAGAATACAAGGCCATTCAATGTGATCATAATCTTTAGCAAAACCAATTTTGAGAAAAAGAGCCTTTTGTTGAGACTTTCGAGCCCATTCCATTCCTTCCCAAACAACTATGATATTATCAAGAATATATCTTGATTGAATAAATCCAGTTTACTCTGGCCTAACAATTTAAGGGAGGATGTGGTGAATCTTAAGAGCTAGAGCCTTAGCAATGATCTTGTAAGAGACATTAAGCAGGGTAATAGGCTACCAATTACAAATATCCTCAAGATCCCCAGCTTTGGGGATAAACTTGATGTTTCCTTTATTGATAATATCTCCTAGAGATTGGGAGTGATAAGCTTCAAGATAAACCTGATGAAGATAAACTCATAGGGAAACCCATCACAACCTGGAGCTTTATCATCAGCCATGGCAAAGACAGCTTCCCGGAGATCTTGAATGGTAAGAAGCTGATCATAGAAAGCACGCTAGGATGGTGAAACACATTGGGGCACCACAGTAATGCAATCTGCATGAGCTTGGTTGCTGGTTGGTTGGTTACAAAACTTAACCAACCAAGAAAATATGGATTCGAACTGCAACACATAGTTGGAAAAATGTTGACTCACTTTAGCACATGCTTGGATTTTAAAGGGAAATTTTTCAAATTCATCCTCATATGTATCATGCATAAAATCAAGCGAATCATGATGAACTACAACTTGTGACTTTAGATTTAGTTCATTCTAGAAAACAACATCATGCTAGATAGAAAAAAGAAAATATTGATTTTCATCCTAATAACTTAGATGCTCATGTTGATTCACTTTGACAACCATTAAACACATTGCATCAACAATTTCTACATCCCCTTATTGCAAACAAGAACATACCTCTAGCTGAAGAAAATAATATGATGTTGTATGCACCCTAAAATGGTTGCCTAGACTATGGGCCCCCATTCTTCAATTTATCAAATAACATAATCAATTTATCAAATTACTGAATCAATGCTTTGCAACATTTTAATTCAAATCAATTTCCTTGATCAAATCGTAATTAATTCAATTATTTCAATATTTCCTAAGGTTTGATCATTTCATCATTTATCTTATTTAATTGAAAGAAAACAATCCCTTTTTATTAAATAAAATAATCTTATTTAATTAAAATCTCTTTTAATTATATTATCTTATCTTATTTAATTAAAATTTCTCTTTTTAATTAAATAAAATAATCTTATTTAATTAAAAGAAAATCCCTCTTTTAATTAAATAAAATCTCCACTTAATTCCCTCTTTGTGTTGAAAAAGGAAATAAATTAAATAAAAGTAAATAAAGCTCCTTTTTCTTCACACATATTCCTAAGTGGTGGGTTTTTAGCCTCTTAATCATAGCCTTTGATTTTGCCTTTTGAAGATATGAGCACATGGATCAACCAAGATTTAATCTCCACCATTACTCATTTCTTTTTACCTCTTAGTCTCTACCATCCATTGCTATTTAAAAGGAAACCTCTCCTTCTCATTTGAATAGACACTTTTACACAATTGTTATGCTACAGGTTTGGAGAACAATTTTGGAGGAGAGTTTTAGCATTTGAGCTTGAACCATGCAACTTCTCTTCTTCTTGTCTTCTTTTCTCATTCATTCATGGCAATCCATTTAGACTAGATTCATGTTAATTTAGATTCATATTTCCTTTTAATAGATTAATCTTGCATATTTCTTTCATAGATTAGCTTGCATATTTCCTTTCATGCATTGTTATCATTCTCATTTGCAATGCATATTTGATGATCATGGAGACTAGCATTCTTTCTCTTCCTCTTTGAATCTCTCATTTTATGGTGTACTTGCATGGTCATAACTAGGTCTAAACTGAGGGCCTTCATCACAAACCATTGCACTCCATGAATAGGGAGCTATGAGTCACCCTTTGAGACCTCATTCTTGAGAAATCTTGAATATAATGACTCATAGAAGTGTCTCACATTTTCAGCACATAGATACAAAATCTAAATTCCCTTCCAGCTGTACAAAAAACATTTCAATTTTTGGTTCCAACAAATCATCGCGCAATCCATTATTCATATTCTTATCTTTTCATACATTTTCCTGACATAAACCACTACTATGGGAAACATTATTAGCATTGATAGATTCCTCTTGACAAAATACTAATTTTACACCATTTAAAACATCATAACTATCAATGCCCAAATCAAACAAGTTAACACCCATTTCTGGTTCAATGGCAAAATCAGATTTAATCTCCATATCATAAGAAGTTTTCTCTTGAAAACTTTCATAAGTTGGTTCATAGACATCTGAATTCACCCCACCAGCAGTAATTTTATATTCATTTTCATGGTCTAGAGCATCCACAAGTTCAAACTTTGGCTTATATGACACTTTATCCTTCTTAGGATCACCAATTTCACATGACAAATCAAAGATTGAAAACATAAAAAATTGAGGAATCAATAATATCAGCATTACTAGCTGAAACAAAGGAACTCATTGTTGTCTTGGACACATCAGCATCCTCATAATCATTTTTGACACATGAAAAATCTTCACTCTCTTTACAAGGTTGCATGTAAATCATCGTCTTGTCTTCATAAGGATCCAGGATATTGTGGTTCCATGAATCCTCTTCCTCAACCAATTCCTCACAAATATCTTCTTGGACATCCTCTTGTGACAAAAACATGACTTGAGAAAAATCTTTCTAATTTGAAACAAATTTTCAAACTCCTTGGCTCACATCTTTTCTTTCAAAACACTACCCACAACAACTTTCACCTCCATCATAGTTGACACTTTGTTGTTCATAAGAATCTTCCTCAAACTAGAACAAAAAATTTGCATTATTATGCTGAAAGGAAGAAAGATCCATAGACTGAATAGAAAAATCGACCATCATGGATTCATCTTCAATGTCTTGACATTCATTGATCTCATCATTAGCACAATAGTTAGCATTATCAACATCACAATCAGATTCAGCACCAGCAAAGTAACTAGATTCAGTATCAGCAAAGTCTGATAGAACTACCTCATTTGGGGCTTCAAAATTATCACCCGATAAATCATCTGCCCCATCTTTACTTTCCACATTTGACTGCAATCCACTTATCTCTGCAGCCCCAAAACTGGAACAGCTAGTTTCCAATTTATTAGGTATGTGTTAGGGCCTATTTGAGTCACCATGATCAAAGAAGTTTTATCCTTTGATGTTTTACTCGAAGTCTTACTTGATTCCCCCCCCCCTTTTTTTGGGAAGAATTTCAAGTTTAAAAAGATTTGAAATGTCAATTTTCCCTCTAAACTTAATCCTTAAAGGCGTCATGAACCCATCTTGTGAGAACCGGTTCTTTTGGTCAAGTGTTGGTACCAAAATTTCTTTCATGAACCACTTTGAACCTCGGTTCAAAGTAGTTCAAAGTAGTTTAATCAAATGCTTTTGATCTATCTTTCAGTGATTGTAGGTGGGACCCTGGACACATCATCAAACCACTTTGAACCTCTTTGAACCTTAGTTCAAAGTAGTTAAAAGTAGTTCAAGGAAGGATTCAATAAAGTACAAATATTATGTGATGTTTGAGTTGTTGGATGATATGACACGTTAGAGTGTATCCACCATAATAATGGTATGGCAATTTGGACAAGTGGTCAGCCATGTGGGAAGAGTCAGTTAGTAGTGTAGTTTAAGGCATGTGCTATTTTAGCATGAAAAAGGGGATAACATTTAATATGGAAATAATGATTAAAGAGGGGTTAATTAAGTGAAGTAATGGCAAAATGTCAAATCAACAACTTTAACTTATTCTGGCTTATGAGTGACATTTCATTTTCATGCCTCGGCTGATTTTCCTCGCAAAGTGAGTTTCTTTAAATTCCCTTTCTTTAGTTCATTTCTTCCAAATACTAAGTTGTTGAGTCTCGGATGTGGAGGACAGAAGTGTGGTTTTTTCATTTCAACAGAAAGCAGGTAATGCCCAGTAAGCCCTCCATTTGCTTCACTATTTTATGCCTGGTTATCCATTTTTCTCAAAGAATTGCAGTCTTTATTTGCTTGAGTAGAAGTAAAAAGAGATGAGGTCTAGTATGCATTTCTTTGGAAACACTGCAAGCCTAGTCTATAGAACTCCAATCATTACAGTCACAGATTTGTTGGGAGTTGAGCTATAAAAATTAGTTGAAGTGTTGAAAGATTCTGTGGAAGAGGAGTATACTGTAGAGTTTTTGTCCAGTGGTTTACTCCAAGCTACTACTTTTCCCCCAGCTGTGATATGCACAGAGCTTATTCAATAATGCATATATCATTATGACGTCAAGTCCAAGGGTGTGCTAAATAATGAGGGTAAGAGTATCTGAACTAATAATCGAGAGACGATAATGTCCGTCAACTTTTGCTAGTTTTACTCCCACTCAGTCATTGGCACAATTTCGAGAAAGGAGTGACAAGAAGCTTAGTAACATTGCTCAAAAGTGTACTATATCAAATTATAAGGGCGGTTCCAGACTGCCCAAGGTTCTAACCAGGGACCATATGAAGACCCACATCCATAATATAATTGTTTTACTACACAGAATAAGAGGTTCAGAACAAGTACTTCTCTTTGAAGATTGGATGTATCATTTCATAGAAATTGTGTTAGAAGGCAAATTGAATCTGGACTGGGCTGAAATAATCACAAGCTCACTTAGAGATCAGCTCAAACAGGCACAAGCTACATGAAAAGAGTTCTATATGTCCTCTTATTTGACCTATTGCCTCGCATGTACCCAAGCTCTTACCGGAATTCCTCATGAACCATGGACTGGAGACAACCATTTTTGAGTATTGCCCTCTACTGCGAAAGGACAAAGTCTTAGAAGAGTATAGGAGGGTTCATGACATCTTTATTGGGAGATTGTGTAACCAGTTAGCTGGAACCCTAGTTCAGAGAATTTCTCTAGAGGCCCAAAAGTTGGTTCAAAGTTTCGGGATTTTCTATATCCAATTTCCTTGTTTCACTTATCTCAGAGTCAACGATTTTGATGAAGAACCTCTTAGATTTCCCAGGTTCTTCTTTGATTGTTTCATCTTAGCAGAGATCTATAGACAAGTGTTCATATTAATAAAGAATAATCTTCCATAAGATAAATGAGATACAATGTTTCCAATTAGACTTGGAAACCTGATATGCAAGAGCATGATGGATGCATCAGTAATAGGTAGCAATTTGGTTGGCTTTCACATGCAGTTTTATGAGTCAAGAAGAGGATTTGACAATAAAGGGTTTTCCATGAAGGCATTCAATTTGAAACAACATATGGACCCGAGCCCGCATTTGGAAGATTTATGGGAGGATTTAGGAAGTGAACCAACAATTAGATAAAAGATCATTCCAGGTTGTCAATCCCCCAAATTAGAAGTCTACAGCTGAAACTTGAGATATCTGGTGTGATTGAAGATGGTTTAGAAGTAATTGAACCTAGTTTTACTGAACCCAATGCAGAATTTCTATGGTAGATTGGATGAGGAAAGAAGAAGCAAACATCAAACTAAGAGCTAGGTTCATTCTAGCCTACACAGATGATTGGCTAAAAATAAGGAAATCAAATAAGAAGATCACCTCCCCTAAAGAAACTGATGTCAAATCAATCTCATTTGAGGTCTCGCTTGAACCCTCTAATGTTTCTTCTTTGACTCTTTATGCAGGTAATTTTCCTTCAAATAAGAAAAGAGCTACGCCCAATGGACATCCAAATGCACCCCGAACAAGATCTAGAATGAGGGCTGAAGGTCAGTCTCGGATGGCTTCTCCTGACTCTAGCTTCATTGACATTGATGTCAATGATGATGATCTCTCCCTTTCACCAGAATGGAACAAAGGGATTTAAGACACAATGATGAATGAGTCCAAGGTTCAGCAAGAAGAAGTGACTCCCACCAAGAATGTTGAAAACAGCATGGTTCCTAGTTTAGTTCCTCGATTAACTAAATTGGTAAGCAAGAAATGCAGTTTCAAGTCTATTTCTTTGCCAGTTAAAGATATTGTTACCAAATATGCCAACCGTAACCCAAAGATGAAGAAAGAAAAAAGTAATGCAAAGTTAATTACAGACCTCGTAATAGGCAAAGTGACTGCTGAAATAGCTACTATCAAATAGAAAGATGGTATTGTTGAACCAACAGCGGAAGATTTTGAAATTACAAAAATGGAATTCGGGGTGCTAAATAGAGATACTCAAGATCATCTTTTCAAGTTCTTAGCACACCATATGCTTGGTCAATCTTAGAAGGACAACAAGGAGAAACGGGAACTCAAACAACTTGTGATAATGATGGCTGAGCTCCTTAGTTTGCTCAGCAAGGTTGGGGCCCTTCCTTTAGCCCAATCTCCGCAAGATTTTGACCCTAACTCTGCGGATAGAAAAAAAATGTTGAAGAAAATGTATCAAGGTAGAAATTTGATGACAGCTATGAGAAATTGGTTTGGTGGCATCATTTTAGAAGGAAATAATTTCATTCAGGAGTTTGTAGCAGCTTTTGCAAATGGAGAAGCTTTGATTGGGGAGATCAATACCTTGATACCAACTTGGGAATTGGATGAGGAAAAATGTGCCACTGTTATGTCCCAAATTATTGAGATAGAAGGATATGGGGTTGAGAAGTTCCTTGCAGAGAATCCTATGAAATTGATAGATGCATGTATGCTCTTCATTCTTAAGAGGAATATGAATTGGAAAAGTGGCTTGTTTAAAGTGGCAATCTTGAGCTTGCGTGCCATAGAGAAAGAGGTCAAAGAAATGCATACTAATGCACTGAAAGACTTTAAAGTTGTCAACCCATCAGGTATACTTTAGTTCACTGAGGGAAATATAGATGCAGAAGCTATGACCAAGAGTTTTGGAGATGCAATGACTGATATTAGAGAAAAAGAGGAGATTACAGCTGAAGATTTCACCAGGGTTGCTAATGTCGAGTCCATGCTATACCTAAATTGGGGGTAGTTACCTAGACAATTAGAAAAGGTTTGAAACTTCAAATGGGAAAAGAGCACATGTCATGCAAAGTTGAACGGTGTGAAGAATCTCCACTCTCACCTGATCCAGGAGCTCATGAGTACTTTTTAGAGCTAGAAGCTGGTCCAAGGAGCCACGTTAGGAGATAATAACTGAAGACATATGATCGTGTGATGATTTTCTTGCCTATGTTTGGGGCATTCTATTTATGTTTTATCTATTCTCAAAAACTTTTACTCTTTCTATTTTTCTGGTCAGAAACCGTTGCTTTTTGGTTATGTTGAGAGGCCAAGTTTTAAGGGAAGCCTCTCGAACCTGTTAAAATATATATGCTGGAACATGATACTAAGAAAAGGATGATGAAATTTTGGAATCTGTTAGACTTAGATCAACATTTTCTAATTTCATTAAGATTTTACAAACTTTCTATGGGAATTGAATAGAAGGATATTTTTGGATCGGATTAATCTCAAACTTAGTTCTGTGCGATCATGTTATTCGGATGCATCTTAAATTTAAATCTATTAATTTTGATTTATGACATATCAATTACTTTGTGAATTGATCTCTCATTATTGGTTTATAGTAAATGCATGGTGTTTATCTGTCTCTCTAAACAATTCTCTGCTTTATTCTAGTTCAAGATTACTATTTTCTAAATCAAAGAAGTTGTGCCTTTCTTTGTTTCTATTCTTTATTCTTTTCATCTGATTTTACCTAAATACTAAAGAGTATCTGAGTGATCCTTATGTGCTTTTAGGTTAAAAGTATAGTAATTATTTTTAATTTTAGACTTTCAATAGATATTTCTGATAGGGAGTTGTACCTCAAACAATTTAGAGGGAAGCAATCATCTCATGCTTGCCCAACTGTTGTAGGATAGTTTGTTTCCCAAGAGGCATAGAGTTAGTATAATTTGAAATTAACACAGAGACAAATCTCTTCACCAACAGATTTTTGGTGACTCTACTAGGGAGTGCACTATGAGAAAGATAGTAGGTAAATGCATGTTCCACGAATGAATAAAATATGGTGTTGCTGGTTGTTGTGATCCCTGGAGAGGAAGAAGTTCCCTCGGTGTTGCAATCTAATTTGTTTTTCTTAGATACCCAAGAAGTTATTATAGTAGATCTTAATTCATTAGCGTGGAAGTTGAAGGAGAGCAACCAATAGTACCAGCAAGTCTGACTTGTCATTGAAGAAGAAGAAGCAATTGGGGAATGGTTGAGGGGACTTCCCATCGCTCAGGAGGCCGTGGTTGTGGACAGAGCGGCACAAGGTCCTTAAAAAAAAGTTAGGCAGGATCTTGATAGACAAAGCTGGTAGAGGAAAGATACACGAGAGGTGATCAGAGAAAAGGTTTAATTGATGCAGATTTTGAAGCTCTAAAGAATTTGAGCTTTTTCCCTGACTTTAATACCCCAAAGAAAAGGACTAAAACCTCAAGTAGACCCCCTTCACCTCCTAGTAGGCTCATCATATCAGCACTTATTCAAGCCATTATCCCACCAGGAACTGTAATACCCTCAGTTATAAATACCCAACCTTTAAACTTCCAACCTCCACTCATGGCCGCAAATCAGCCCTGGGGCCAAAATATAGGCCCTTTAAACTTAGGATTCAATGCACCCGCTGCCCTTCCAAAAGGAGCTAATCAAGTTTTGCCTAAGTTTGATAGAGATGGAAAGATGACAACTGGAGATCATTTGAGTGCTTTCCATATGAAATGCGGCATTCTCAGTGTCCCCACTCAAGAAGTTGTTGTGAGGATTTTTGTGAGAACTTTGACTGACACTGCAACTGATTGGTTCAACCACTTACCTCATGGCTCTATTACAAGCTGGGATGATATGAAGGATGTGTTTGAAGCAAGGTTCAAGACTCCTGATAACAAGATCTCACTATTTGTTCAATTGAGCCAGCTAAAGAAAGAGATACATGAACCTATGCGAGAGTTTGTGGCTAAGTTTAACAGGATTTTGCAAAGGATTCCTACCAAATCTGCCCCTAGCAATGAAAATAAGAAAATATTCTTTCTCAATGCAGCACCTCCTGATATAAGATTCCACCTATTGAAGGATAGATCAGCCAATTTGAATGCCGCACAAAGACAAGCCATTGAACTTGAGGATACATTCATCACGACGGGAAAGTGGAAAAGAGAAGTTCAGTCCATAAGTCTTTCCTCATTAGCTACAACTGATCCTTTATTGCAAAGGTTAATGAATGATATGGCGATGCTCAAAAGACAACAAAGCAAGTCAAGTTCCCCATATCAATCCCCTTATCAATATGTGAACCAGAAATAGTTTGGTCAGGCCCACGGTAAAGTTCCACTCTTAATGGGCTTGCAACCTAGGTTGTATATTGAACAACCGCCTAAGGAAAGCATGTGTTCCTTCCATTTGACAACTGACCATGATGGGGAAACTTGTCCGGACTGGCTCAGATGTCTCCAGCTAAATTCAACTAAAGATACTATTGGGATTGAAGAATACAGAGAAGAAAAAGCTTCTTCTAAAATAGTACAATCAAGATCTTTTTATCTAGAGTATGATTCTGACTCTGATAGAGGTAGAGATGCACTGGCGACTCTACAAGACCCTTCGTGTGCATTCCTCACCAGAAATTAGAAGAATCAAAAGTTTACTCTTGGTGTGAGTACATATGACACCTTTCCAAAGAATAATTAAGCTGGAACTGGTGAGTCCTCTTCTGCTCCAAAAAGTTCAGGGAATAGAATCTTGCAAAAAGGTAACGTAGCTCCTACTCCTACCTTTGATTTTGTTGAATTTTGCAAAACAACTTCCATTACCATCTCTCCATCTGAATATTTGAAAATGAATCCTAAAGAGTTAGATAGATTAGTTAAATATGTGAGAGGAGATTCTAGTCCAAATATCCAACCAAGTAGACCACTTATTGGAGAGACAACCACTATGGAGGAACCCCCTATTTTTGTGTCTAAAGATATCCCATAGATACTAGATGATTGCCCTTATGTTAACTCTATAGAGAATGAGATAGAAGAAAAGAATTCAAATCCTTTCTACATTTCCTTGCTTCTAAATGGAGAAAAACTCAGTAATTGTATCATCGACTCTGGGGCCTCTGACAACATAATGCCTGCTCCGGTGACCAAAGCCCTCAGCCTTACCTTGACCAAAAATTTTGGCCGATGCTACTCTATGGATGGGAAACAAGTACCTTTGATGTGGCAAGTGAAAGATGCACAAGTTTTCCTTGCTATGTGTCCAGATAAATGGTTAAAGATGAAAATCCTAGTAGCTGACATTCCATCCAGTTAGGGTATGTTACTAAGTAGAACTTTCTGTAAAGACATGGGAGGCGACATAAAAATGGATTGGTCTGAATTAGTTATCCCAGTAGGCAATAAGAGGATAAAACTTGAGTTAGAACCTAAAAATAAATACACTGTGGTTCCATCAGATAACCCCAAAGCTCATATCCTCTTTCAAGAATGCCATTTTGGTAATTATATAGTTTTATCTGAAGATGAAACTGAACCTATTCCTGCCGAACCAGAAAATGATGATTTGTGGAAATGGAGTTTGATGGTAGCTATTCCAATTCCAAATCAGGAGCTGGAGGAGTGTTTTCCCCCCTGTTGGGGAGTGCATCCCCTTTTCTCTTAA
Organism: Thuja plicata; assembly: GCA_018584345.1. Classification (NCBI taxonomy): domain Eukaryota; kingdom Viridiplantae; phylum Streptophyta; class Pinopsida; order Cupressales; family Cupressaceae; genus Thuja; species Thuja plicata. The sequence goes on along the minus strand of MU226589.1, from coordinate 1,169,487 downwards.
AATGGATTTCAGAAATACCAATAATATTGTTGAATACGAAGCACTACTGTTAGGTTTGGAAGAAGCAAAACTAAGAGGGGTTAAGAAGTTGATTGCCTGAGGAGATGCTGACCTGATTGTGAAATAGGTAAGGGGATAGTTCTCGGTTAAAAATGAAAAGTTAAAACACTATAGGAATTTGGTATGGGACGAGCTCAAATATTTTGATGCTTTTTCTATTGATTTCATACCTTGGGCTTTGAATACTAAAGTAAACTCTTTAGTAGTTTTGGCTTCACTACTTTTGCCACATCCAGATTTTAAAACTCAGAGCTATAGGATTAAAATGGTATACCGACCCAAAGTACCAGATAATGTAGAGCATTGGCAAGTATTTGATAGTGATTCCCAGCTTAGAGATTTTTTGAGGTGTGTTAACAATTTTGCAAATGTCTATTTTGAAGGATCAGAGAATGAGTGCAAGGAAACCTGTGAAGGTTCGGTGGAAGATGACGGAATCATTCAACTCAAAGGAAATAAAATTCCTAAAGGATTGGTCTCTTTAGAACACCTGTTTTAGAGAAAATATGACAGTACAGTCAAAGAAAAAGTGCCTCATACTCATAACCTAAGGAATATGATAAAATCAATATAGGTGATGATATTGACCCAAAATGGATTCCCATAGGGAAGACTTGTTCCCAACAGGAAAGAGATGACCTTAAGAAACTATTAATAGAATATAAAGATGTCTTTTCTTGGGGATACAAGGATCTTAAAATTTTTAGAGGTGGCCAATTTAGACACCACATTCCTTTGAAAATAGATGCTAAGCCTTTCAACTAGAAATTGAGAAACTAGAATCCAAAAGTATCTGAAGCCATATTAAAAGAAGTGGAAATGATGCTGCAAGCCAGAATTATCTATCTTATTCACCACTCAACTTGGATTGCCAATATAGTCCCTATAAGGAAAAAGAATAGTGAAATTATGATTTGTGTAGATTTCTAGAATTTAAATCAAGCCAACCTCAAAGACAATTATGTATTGCTGGTGATGGAACATGTGCTTTAGGTAGTATCAAGATCAGAAGTGATGTCCATGCTCGATATTTATTGTAGATATAAACAAATTAGTGTGGCAAAGGAGGATCAGCATAAGATGGCCTTTATAACACCTTGGGGTAATTTTGCATACAACATAATGCCATTTGGGTTAATCAATGCTAGCGCCACTTTTTAGAGGGCATTGAATTCTTCATTCAGATATCTTTGCAATAGGATCATTGCAATTTATTTGGATGATTTGATCGTATTTTCAAAAAGCAAGAGTTGTCATCTGAAGGATATTAAGACAGTATTATAGAGGTGTAGAAGTCATGGCATATCCCTAAATCTAAAGAAGTTAGTCTTCTTTGTCGAAGAAGGTAAGATGTTAGGACATATTGTTTCTAAGAAAGGTGTCAAGATCGATCCAGATAGAGTCAGGGTTATTCAACAGCTCATCTTACCATCTAGCCAAAGTAGCTTGAAATCTTTTTTTGGCCAGATAAACTTTCTAAGAGCTTTTGTCCCTGAATTTTTAGAAATAAATAAACATATGGTAGATATGTTAAGGGAGAAAGTTCCTTTTAAGTGGAATGAAGAAGGAAAGGGAGATTTCAATGAGGTTAATGCAGCAATAGCTCAAGCTCCAGTCTTAGTGAGCCCAGATTTTAAAAAGGACTTTAATATCTACTGTTATGCATCAGAACATACTCTATCTAGTATTTTAACGCAGAAATATGGTATGGGATGAGAGGCACCCATTTCTTTCATAAGTAATCTGATGAAGAAACATAAGCTCAAGTACTCCCAAATTGAGAAACATGCCTTTGCTATAGTGAATGCAGTAAAACAATTCACATACTACATCTTACATTCCCATGCTACAGTATATGTTCCAGAGATGGTGGTCAAAAGTATTTTGACTCAGAAGGAACTAGGAATGAACAACAGAGCGGTGTGGATAGCCAAAATTTAGGAATATGACCTAACCATCAAGCCAACTAATTTGTTAAGGGGATGAGGATTATGTAAACTTTTGGTTGAAGATAGAGGATCAGCAACAGAAGAAGATAATGAAACCCCCACAGTACTGCTGGTAAGTTTAACTAACCTGTGGTTTTTAAATATAACATATTTTCTCACCTATGGGGAATTCCTTGAACATTTAAGTCCTCGAGAAAAGTGTAATTTAAAATTGAAGGCCTCTAAGTATGTCATTTTGCAAGATGTGTTGTATAAAAAGAGCATTGATGGGACCTTCCTGAGGTGTGTAGATATTGCACAACAGAAAGAACTGCTAAAATCTTTTCATGATGACGCTTGTGGGGGACATTTTTTATTTACTATTACAGCTTTCAAGATTTTGTGGAATCATTTCTATTGGCCGGGAATGTTCAAGGATTCATATCACTATGTTAAGAATTGTGAGAAATGTCAGTTATTTACTGGGCGCCCACAACTTGCAGCATTACCCCTCAAGCCCCTGATTGTTGAATAACCTTTTAAACAATGGGGTATAGATTTTATTGGGCCTTTGAATCCCACATCTAGTGTAGGGCATGTATACATTCTAACAGCTAATGATTACTTCACCAAGTGGGTGGAAGCGGTCCCAACCAAAAGGGCAAACTCTCAGGTTGTATGTGATTTTCTATTGAACTATATCTTTATAAGGTTCGGGATCCCAGTCAAGATAGTGGCAGATAATGCTACATACTTTTCTTCAGAAGAGATTTTAGATTTTTGTTATGAACATGGGATATCATTAGCTCACTCATCAGATTAATTTCCATAGGGAAATGGCCAGGCAGAGTCCAAAAATAAGGATTTGGTGGCCATATTGAAAAAATTGATGAATGATAATCCTTATGACTAGCACAGGAAGTTATATGAAGCATTATGGGCTGATAGAACTTCTCCAAAAAGGGCTATAGGAATGTCCCCTTTTGAGCTTGTGTATGGGATAGGATCTCATGTTTCCTTACCTCTAGAATCATCCGCAGCTAAGCTGGAAGCAGTAATTGAAGATCAATATTTCCAAAGTTCACTGGAGAAGCGCATCATGTACCTAAATAAACTAGAAGATGAAAGGGATGACTTAGTAGATCATATTATAGAGCATCAACTGAAAGTCAAGAAAATTTTTATATGAGGGCTCATACTAGGAAATTCATGGAAGGAGATGAAGTGCTTTTATGGGATAAAAGAAAGGCACCCAAAGGTTCACATGGGAAATTCAAATCTTTGTGGAAAGGCCCATTCATTATCACCGAAACCATTTGTTTGTCTTACCCAGATGGTGTCAGTATTCCTTTAACCTACAACAGGAAGGACCTAAATTTATTCAAGTTGTGATGGTATTCCCAAGTCCTTTTGTACATATTAGTTAGTTTCCTTTTCTTTCTTTGGTCATTGTTCGGTTGTTTTGTCCTTTTTCCCTTTCGTGTTCTAGTTTTATGAAACCAGTATCTAGAGCAGTTTTGAAAACTTGCAGTCCCCAGACAGAGCTAGTGTTAGGGCCTATTTGAGTTGCCATGATCAAAGAATTTTTACCCTTTGATGTTTTACTCAAATTCTTACTTGATTTCCCCCCCTTTTTTTGGGAAGAAGAAGTTCAAGTTTAAAAAGATTTGAAATGTTAGTTTTCCCTCTAAACTTAATCCTTAAAGGCGTCATGAACCCATTTCGTGAGAACCGGTTCTTTCGGTCAAGTGTTGGTACCAAAATTTCTTTCATGAACCACTTTGAACCTCAATTCAAAGTAGTTCAAAGTAGTTCAATCAAATGGTTTTGATCTATCTTTCAGTGATTGTAGGTGGGACCCTAGACACGTCATCGAACCGCTTTGAACCTCTTTGAACCTTGGTTCAAAGTAGCTCAAAGAAGTTCAAGGAAGGATTCAATAAAGTGCAAAGGTGATGTGACATCTAAGTTGATGGATGATATGACACGTCAGAGTGTATCCACCGTAATAATGGTATGGTGATTTGGACAAGTGGTCAGCCACGTGCGAAGAGTCAGTCGGCAGTGCGGGTTAATGCATGTGTTATTTCGACAGGAACAAGGGGATAGAATTTAATATGGAAATAATGATTAAAGAGGGGTTAATTAAGTGAAGTAATGGTTAAATGTCAAATCAATGGCTTCAAATTATTCTATCTTACGTGAGACATTTAATTTTCATGCCTCGGTTGATTTTCCTCGCACAATGAGTTTCTTTAAATTCCCTTTCTTCAGTTTATTTCTTCCAAATGCTAAATTGTGGAGTCTCGACTGCAAAGGATAGAAGTGTGGGTTTTTAATTTCAACAGAAAGAAGGTAACACCCAGTAAGCTCTCCATTTGCTTCACTATTTTATGCTTGGTTATCCATTTTTCTAAAAGAATTGCAGTCTTTATTTGCTTGAGTAGAAGTAAAAAGAGATGAGGTCTAGTATGCATTTCTTTGGAAACACTGCAAGCCTAGTCTATAGAAATCCAATCATTACAGACAAAGATTTGTTGGGAGTCAAGGTAGAAAAATTAGTTGAAGTGTTGAAAGATTCAGTGGAAGAGGAGTATACTATAGAGTTTTTGTCTAGTGGTTTACTCCAAGCTGTTGCTTTTCCCCTAGCTGTGATATGCCCAGAGCTTATTCAATAATGCATATATTGTTATGACGTCAAGTGCAAGGGTGTGCTGAATAATGAGGGTAAGAGTATCTTAACTATAAATTGAGAGACGATAATGTCCATCTTCAAAATTCTAGATGAAACTTTTGCTAGTTTTACTCCCACTCAGTCACTGGCACAATCCCGAGAAAGGAGTGACAAGAAGCTTAGTAACATAGCCCAGAAGTGGACTGTATCAAATTATAAGGCTAGTTCCAGACTTCCCAAGGTTCTAACCAAGGACCATATGAAGACCCACATCCATATTATCATGGTTTTACTGCACAGAATAAGAGGTTCAGAACAAGTACTTCTCTTTGAAGATTGGATGTATCATTTCATAGAAATTGTGTTAGAAGGCAAACAAAATCTAGACTGGCTGAAATAATCGTGAGCTCACTCAGAGATCAACTCAAATAGGCACAAGCTATGAAAAAAGAGTTTTATATGTCCTCCTATTTGACCTATTGCCTCACATGTACCCAAGATCTTACTAGAATTCCTCATTAACCATGGACTGGAGACATAACCATTTTTTAGTATTGTCCTCTAATGAGGAAGGAAAGAGTCTTAGAAGAGTATAGGAGGGTTCATGACATCTTTCTTGGGAGATTGTGTAACCAATTAGCTGGAACCCCACTTTAGAGAATTTCTCTAGAGCCCCAAAAGTTGGTTCAAAGTTTTGGGAGTTTCTATATCCAATTTCCTCGTTTCACCTAACTAAGAGTCAGTGGTTTTGATGAAGAACCTCTCAGATTTCCTAGGTTTTACTTTGACTATTTCATTTTAGCAAAAATCTGTAGACAAGTGTTCGTAGTAATAAAGAATAATCTACGAGAAGATAAATGGGATACAATGTTTCCAATTAGACTTGGAAACATGATATGCAAGAGCATGATGGATGCGTCAGTAATAGGTAGCAATTTGGTTGGATTTCACATGCAGTTTTATGAGTCAAGAAGAGGATTTGACAATAAAGGGTTTTCCATGAAGGCATTCAATTTGAAACAATAGATGGAACTGAGCCCGCATTCGGAAGATTTATGGGAGGATTTAGGAAGTGAAGAAGGAATTCAGATAAGTGATCATTCTAGGTTGTCAATCCCCCAAATTAGAAGTCTACAGCTGAAACATGAGATATCTAGTGTGATTGAAGATGGTTTAGAAGTAATTGAACCTGGTTTTACTGAACCCAGTGTAGAATTTTTTCTTAAGGTATATTGGATGATGAATGAAGAAGCAAACATCAAACAGAGAGCTAGGTTCATTCTATCCTATCGGGACGATTGGCTAAAAAGAAGGAAATCAAATAAGAAGATCACCTACCCTAAAGAAAATGATGTCAAATCGATCTCATTTGAGGTCTAGCTTGATCCCTCTAACATTTCTTCTCTGACTCTTCATGTAGGTAATTTTCCTTCAAATAAGAAAAGATTTTTGCCCAATGGACATCCAACTGCACCCCTAACAAGATCTAGAATGAGGGCTGAAGGTCAGTCTTAGATGGCTTCTCCTAACTCTAGCTTCATTGACATTGATGTCAATGATTATGATCTCTCCCTTCCACTAGAACAGAACAAAGGGATTCAAGATGCAATGATGAATGAGTCCAAGGTTTAGCAAGAAGAAGTGACTCCCACCAAGAATGTTGAAAACAGGATGGTTCCTAGTTCAATTCCTCCTTGGTTAACTAAATCGGTAAGCAAGAAATGTAGTTTCAAGCTTATTTATTTGCCAGTTAAAGATATTTTTACTATAACACCCCGCCAGGGAACCCAAGAGAGATTAACCTACAACATGTCACTAAGTGTGCTGAATAATTATTTTTTTTAAAGTTAATATAAAGAAACATACATTCATGCGGAAGTGATTACCATTTATACACATGTCTGACACTCACATAGATTTCACAACTCAAGGGTCCCATGACGTTGAATTACTTAAAGAAAAATACAACTAACAATATAACAAAAGATTCCATTTGATTAAACATAACAAATACCACTTACATAACCATAATTACAATCCTCATGGATAACCATGAAACCACCATGAACCCACATCCACTGCACAAGTCGCAGGGTATGTGGTAATCACTCTAATCTACTTAATATTACAATTTTCAGATTAGGTATCACATGTGATACACTAAAACAAGATTTACAATAATGAAATTACATAATAAATGATGAAGGAACATAAAGAGCTCATCTGCAAAGGAACCATCAAGCACCTGGAACAAGGACGTTGAATCTCAATGGATAAAGAATCACTACCACCCATCCATGTGGAACCACAAAGGTCCACCCCACAATGCTAAGGAGATAACAACAAATCACAATCGGATATCCAAAACCAACAAGGTATAACTACTAAGCAAGGGATCCTGATAGCTCTCTAATCCAGTGTACTAATCATCATAAAAGGTAAGACTCACTAATCCAGAGGCAACTGACAACGGAAAATAATCCAAAAATGGAAAATAGTAAATAAAAAGGGGTTTATTTTATTTTTTTAAATTCTGGTGAATTTATTCACCAGACTGTATAATTCCAGAGACTACACATTTTTTTTTTGGATTTAATTTTCAAAGGAATTTTTCCAAAGGGAGATTTTTTTTCCCCATACTTATACTATAGCAAGGATTGATTTTCTCGATATCTAGGAGTTCTAGAAGAGATATAATTACAAAATCTTGATAGCATATTTGTACTATAGCAAGGAATACATAATCACAAAAAAAATAAATCCAAGCTTCTCATAAACTCCGAAATCACCAAAACATTAAGCATCCATAAATTTACTTTTCTCCTATAGTATAAACTATACAAAGAGTTTAATTTTTCATTTTCTAAGAGATCTAGAGGGAATTTCTTCTCAAAATTTTGACAGCATAACCCTATGATGCCAAGAATATAGAAAATGAAAGAAGTACAGATCTAGGGTTTCTAGAAACACCTGAAAACATAGAAACAACCATAAGCCATTTAAAGGCCAAATTTAAGGAACATGCATTAAAACAACACAGAAAACCTCAGATCTACGAAATTGAATCCATACATGGAAAATGAAGCCTACCTTGATTCCAATGCAAGAAATGGAAGAATATAACTTGGAGGATGAAAGTAGATCTGAAACCCAAAAGTCCAATTCAACCAAAGATCTAGAAACAATGTAGATCCAAACACACACACACACACACAAGCAATAGGAAATTCTGAAAACTTCGAAGCAACCAAGATCCACAACAATCCATAATTCTTCAAAACCCCAAAATCACCAAGAGCTCTCCAATTCTCAAAAACCTGTTCTGAGAGAATGAATGACCGATTCCCCCTAAAGAGATTCAACTCCCCAAAACATGCAAAGGTGAATGACAACTCCCAAGTCAATCCCTAATTTAACTCAACTTGAAAATTGAAAGTAAATCCAAATTAATTAAATAAAATATGCTTTATTGCCACAACTCAACTTTGAC
>MU226589.1:1128019-1138080 GCA_018584345.1 Thuja plicata | reverse complement strand
AATTGAAAGTAAATCCAAATTAATTAAATAAAATATGCTTTATTGCCACAACTCAACTTTGACTCCTAATTATAAGTTGAGATATTTTGAATTTGAAATACTTTTTCAACACAATTATGCACATGTAATTAATAAAATATTTAATTAAATAGATTAAATATTTATCTCACAATAATGCATACAACCAAATATTTAATTATTTAATTAATCATATAAGCACATACAATATAGTTTTCAATTAAACATTTAATTAAATCAAAATATTCAAATATTTCTATTTAATTAATTATTTATAATAAAATTAGGATATAATTATATCATCAATTCAACTATAATCCATTAATTCATTAAACATAGGGAAATCACTCGATAATCCAAAAATCACCTGAAAGCATAATCAAGCAAAACACTCACAAACACAAGAGAGAGGGTATTCGAATTTTGTCAACCTAGACAAATCCAGATAAGGTAGTCATACTGAAACTCATCCAACATTAGGAAAATTAGGCTTAGGTTAGGGTTTTGAATCTATATGTTACCTCTCCTCTTTACCATTGAGATGAATATTTATGGGCACGCTCACTCCTGCCAATTCATGGAAGACGATGCCCTGTACCTGCAATCCTGTCATCAAAGAACACACATGTACATACATAATATAATATCACAATCAATGATAGGGATCAGTCAAACATGTGGATCTCGCCAAAGAAAGTAACTACGTCTCTATCCTCTACCACAACAATACATCAACAAGCACATTCACATATAAGACAACCATACACATGTGAGTATGGGGTAAGTATATCATAATCTGAAATCGACATATAGTAATCAACATGACAACATCATCACATCTATCTATGCATAAGGTAAAATCATGACATCATAAACAAGTATCATCATCAAAAGAAATAATAACAACTCACATGAAAGTAGCATAAAAGAATACGGCCAATCAACTGAAACCAATGCCTAAATGAGTACGGCATCGCAAACTAAAAAGTAGAACATGAGTGGGTATTACAATTACCAAATATGCCACTCATAACCTAAAGATAAAGAAAGAAAAAAGAAATGCAAGGTTAATTATAGGCTCTGTAACAGGCAAAGTGACTGCTGAAATAGCTACTATCAAACAGAAAGAGGGTATTCTTGAACCTACAGTGGAAGATTTTGAAATTACAAAAATGGAATTCGGGGTGCTAAATAGAGATACTCAAGATCATCTTTTGAATTTCTCAGCAGACCATATGCTTGGTCAGTCTCAGAAGGATGACAAGGAGAAGCGGGAACTCAAACAACTTGTGATAATGATGGCCGAGTTCCTTAGTTCTCTCTGCGAGGTTGGGGCCCTGCCTTTAGCCCAATCTCCATAAGATTTTGACCCTAACTTTGCAGATAGAAAAATAGATGTTGAGGCAAATGCATCAAGGTAGAACTTTGATGACAGCTATGAGAAATTGGGTTGGTGGCATCATTTTAGAAGGAAATAATTTCATTCAGGAGTTCGTAGTAGCTTTTGCAGATGGAGAAAATTTGATTGGGGAGATCAATACCTTGATACCAGCTTTGGAATCGGATGAGGAAAAATGTGCCGCTGTTATGTCCCAAATTATTGAGATAGAAGGATATGGGTTTGAGAAGTTCCTTGCAGAGTATCCTATGAAATTGATAGATGCATGTATGCTCTTCATTCTTAAGAGGAATATGAATTGGAAATGTGACCTATTTAAAGCAGTGATCTCAAGCTTACGTTCCATAGAGAAAGAGGTCAAAGAAATGCATACTAATGGGCTGAAAGACTTTAAAGTTGTGAACCCATTAGGTATACTTTAGTTCACCGAGGGAAATATAGATGCAAAAGCTATGACCAAGAGTTTTGGAGATGCAATCACTGATATTAGAGAAAAAGAGGAGATTACAACCAAAGATTTCACCAAGGTTGCTAATGTGGAGTCCATGCTATACCTAAATCAGGGGCAGTTACCTAGACAGTTAGAAAAGGTTTGAAACTTCAAATGGGAGAAGAGCACATGTTGTACAAAGTTGAACAGTGTGAAGAATCTATTCTCACCCGATCCAGGAGCTCGTGAGTACTTTCTAGAGCTAGAAGTTGGTTCATGGAGCCACATCAGGAGATAATAACTCAAGACATATGATCGCATGATGATTTTCTGGCCTATGTTTGGAGCATTCTATTTATGTTTTAGTTGTTGTCAAAAACTTTGACTCTTTTTGTTTTGCTGGTCTGAAACCGTTGCTTTTTGGTTAGGTTGAGAGGCCGAGTTTTAAGGGAAGCCTCTCGAACCTGTTAAACTATATATGATGGAACATAATACTGAGAAAAGGATGATGAAATTTTGGAATCTGTTAGACTTAGATCAACATTTTCTAATTTCATTAAGATTTTACATATTTTCTATGGGAATTGAATAGAAGGATATTTTTGGATTGGATTAATCTCAGACTTAGTTCTGTGTGATCATGTTATCTGGATGCATGTTAAATTTAAATCTACGAATTTAGATTTATGACATATCGATTACTTTGTGAATTGGTATATCTCTCATTATTGGTTTATAGTAAATGCATGGTGTTTATCTGTCTCTCTAAACAATTCCCTTCATTATTCCAGTTCAAGATTACTGTTTTCTAAATCAAAGAAGTTGTGCCTTTCATTGTTGTTGTTCTTTATTCTTTTCATCTGATTTTACCAATACCGAATAGTATCTGAGTGATCCTTATGTTCTTTCAGGTTAAAATTACGGTCGTTGGTTTTAATTTCATACTTTCAATAGATATTTCTGATAGGGAGTTGTACCTCAAACAATTCATAGGGAAGCAATCATCTCATGCTTTCCCAACTATTGTAGGATAGTTTGTTTCCCAAGAGGCATAGAGTTAGTATAATTTGAAATTAACATGGAGACAAATTTGTTCACCAACAATATGTAACCACTTTAAACATCTATTTCTTCCTTAAGAGCATCATAACGCTCTTTTCTAACCATAGTCACATTAAAATGAGGGGCAACTGCTATTTGCTAAATATACTCTTCACTCACATTTTGTGTTGAAACATAATTTAAAGCATGGTTAGTAAAATCTGTAGGCATGTAAACACCTTGACAACAATCTTCACTTCTTGGTCCACACCCATCTAAAGCATTTGATACATTATGACAGTGAACCTTAGTATATGGAAAACCCCTTGGGATGATTCCATAGAGCAAATTATTTTCAATATCTACTAATGTCATAAATGCATGATGCAGATTTTAGGGCTTTTTATCTCTTAACAAGTAACTCATCTTTTTTCCAAATGCCCCCAAATAAACAACCAAAAAAACAATGTCATTTTGTCTCAACTCCATTGGGATTCGACCCAATTCTTTTGAAAATCTAAAATTGAAAGGAGGAAACATCTCACCATTCTTTATTTGTATCTCCATGAAATTCTTTATCACTGTAAATGGATTAACCTTTTCACCAAACTGCTCCATAAAAGACGATCTTAACTCTTCCCATGAAGATATAGAATATTACGGCAAGAAAGAGAACCAAAACCTTGCATCCTCTGCCAAAGATTGGATAAACAACCTCATAATGTTGTCCTCATATTTAATATCAAAATACTCCATCAAGTCCATGAATTTTCTACAATGCTTTTCAGCATTTTCCTCTTTCCCACCACTGAATCTTGGCAACTTTTCTATGATTTCGGATGGAAAAGAATTTGGGTAACCACAGATACCTCCAAAATTTAGAGCTAGATATAACTTATTGCTGAAGCTTTGTCTACTATATTCTTTTAACATCTTATTAGACATGGTTACACTCAAAAAACACAAGGCTGGAAATAATTAAAGTAAATTCCCCCACAACTTCATAGACTTTTCAATTTGATCATAAAGAACTTGATCAAACTTACAAACAATTTGCATACTATAGTAAAAACATGAAAGCTAAAGCTAACAACAACATAGTATGCAAACAACATTATAATATTTTTCTCTCTTAACTAGTACTGATATCACTTTATAGGGAAACCATTTGTATATTCTTCTCACAAAAATATGAAGATTACCTGGACCAGAATTGCAGCGGCTTCTCTTTTTTCTTTTGACTAGAAATAAGGCAGATCTAGAGCATCTTTCACAGCTCAATGAGGTTCTTTTCTCATAGAGTCGCCACCTCCTTGTAGAGTAAAATGTTTTACTTATTCTTGTATTTCTTTCCAGCCAACACAGAAATTCATCAGGATCTTCAAACACTATTTATTAGAACTGCAAATTCTTTATATTTTCTTTCTAAGCATGTACTGATCAAAGAGAGAACTCAGAGTCTCCACTCACACTTGGTGAGATGTTATAACAATTTTTTGAATCTAACTCTACAAACAACCAGACTCTAGGATGATTTAGCAAAGCAAGGAAACAACCATTTTAAACTTTTTGTCCTTTATTCCATCCCCATTAGTGTCACCAATTTGTTAGCTCTTTTTCTTCTTGAATCAATATATAAATATTCAAGTCTGACTCTTAGATTCCCAATTAAGATTCATACAGGGAAATGGATGATTAACAAGGATATTATCCTTCTTCACTTTGGGCTCCACAAACCCAGGTGAGTGTACCTATCTTTAGACTCACTACTTACCAGTAAACTCTATAGTGGATTAAGGACATTCGTCCTTCTTATTTTTAAAGTCCCTAGACTTAGGATAGCTAACCTTATGATTCACTCTTCAAGGAATCAACAAAATGAATTGTATCCTTTGAATACAATAACACATGAACACTATTAGAAATAGAAAAGTAAATATTTAATTTGATTTAAAATTGATGATGAGAACTACTTATCATAATTTAGACCAGTGCCTAATCCTGGGAAAAGAGTCCAATAAAATGCAAATCCATAGAAAAACAATTAATAAGAACACAAATACAATCTCAGATAGAGTTCCTTACAAACTATCCTCTCACTCTCACATCCATGTATCAAATTCTTATACTAATACATAGCCCTCTGGGATTACTCACAAGAATGACTCCTCCCTTGAAGGAAACTCACAAGTAATTGCATAGTTACCTTGTAACTAGTATGTTCAGAATGCCTTACAAACTAAACATACAAGAGCATAAACAGAAGTACAAAAAGACATCATAGATGTGAAACATGAGATTCCACTATATGTTATTAATATCTTTCTACTTCAATACATTCAAATAGACCAAAGCTTCAAAAACTAAACAAATTATCAAGTCTACATTGCAGTTGTAAATTTCACCATCTCTGTTACAATGGAGAAAAAACTAGATATAGGAGAATGGAGAAAACCATCTCAGTCACCAACACCTGTCTGTCCCCAAAAATATTTTCAACTACTTCAATCTACAACTACAAAAATTTGATATGATCTACACTCAAATGCTCCGCAAAATCAGAATCCTCATTCCAAGACCTTTTCAGTGATATATGATACTTCATATTTTGGACAAAAACTGCCCCCTGAATCACTAATCAAAGTTTTCCACCTATGTTTTCGAATAGTTTTAAATTCGAGTTTTCAATCCTTTTCAATAGTTAATCTATTGAGTTTACAATATTATCAATTTGAAATTTTTGCATTAATCTTTATTCCCGTGCAATATTTCCTTAATATTTTCACTTTTAGCACTTTAATCTGCCCCTGTTTATGCCTTTTCCACCCAGACTTTGCCTGCATTCGCCACATGGCATCCTTTGATTGGTCTGCAGCTCCACCTAGATGCCTATGTCAACTACCTCCTCCTCATCCTGCCACTTGTCTGAGTGCCACGTATCACACTGTCGTGATGCCTCTATGGTAACCACCTTGCATCTATATTTTCAAGGCTTTGCAACAACCGTCCATTTTGTCACCTCGGGATGTGTGCCATCTCAGATGATCTCCTGCATGACTGCCACCTCATCACCACATGTCACACTGTCACATTCCCTTGATGGTAAATATATTGTAACTTTTGGATCCAGCCATCGCGCCAACCATAGATCTTACTTCACGATTAACGCCCATTGTCAATCTCATCTACCTCAGGATTTGTGCCACCTATCCATGCCTCTGCTCAACGTGCTTGCCATGTCATCCTTGTGGGTCCCACAAAAATATGGTGTTCATCTTCCTGGCATGCACTTTGAGGCACCACATGTGTGTGCGCACATGCATAGCCTCAGGGCTTCTTCTTTACATAGCTACTATCTATTTTTGCTTATAAACGTCACAAATTTCCATTTTGCGATGCATGTGAGATTAAATTTTTGGTTTTTAAAACTTATTTAGCATTTAGGGAAACATATTATTTAGCATTTTGGGCAACATAGCTACTATGTGTTTTTGCTTATAAACATCACAAATTTCCATTTTGTGATGCATGTGGGATTAAATTTTTGGTTTTTAAAGCTTATTTTCCATTTTGCGATGCATGTGAGATTAAATTTTTGGTTTTTAAAGCTTATTTAGCATTTCATGCCCAAAATTATGTGGGCCCATTGCACACTAACTCATCCAGCCTAGGGGCCCACCAAGGAGCCTCTTTGATTTTTACTTATTTAACATACATTGCGTTGTAGTATAAAAACATTATGAAATCCCGCTCCCTAGTGGATGTGGGATAACGCTCCTTTGCTCTTTTTTGTTTTTAAACCTTCTAAGCCTGTGTAGACCATGTTGTGTAGCTTCTTTCTATTAATGCGTGGGCTCTTGAAATCCTACGTAGGGTATTATGTTGGCCTATCTGGATTTGGTTTACACAAGTCAAAAAGTATAAGTTGATTCACACAACACCATATCTAGTTGCACTGAGATGAGGGGAAAATCAAGCAAAGCCCTTTCTTGCATGATGTCTGGTCTTACTTCTGGAGCAGCTGTCAGCATGTCTTTGATCAAGTTAGTCAATGATGAACTATATTTCGGCAAATCAAGAATCCATTAGTTTCCATTCAATATTTGTAAATTTGAATCTTCATCAAAAGTAGACTTTAAATAAGCAATCCCATAAAGTAAGCATCCAAGAGCCCAAATGTTAACCTTCTCACTTATGAGCTCCCTTCTATAGAGATTCCACATTTAAGGTGCTCTATAAGCTGGAGTTGTGTGCTCCTGAATGATATCTTCTTCAATTCTGATTTCCTTAGGTCTTTCAAATCGTTTGTGATTTGTGGATGTGCTACCAAAATCACACAGCTTCCAAAATCCATCAACACCCATTAGAAAATTTTCCACTTTCAGATCCCTGTGTACAATTGGAGGTGACAATGAATGCATGGCTTAGACAACATTGAAAATATCATGAAAGATAAGGAGGATCTGCTTTTTGTTGTAGAAGTCATAGCCCCTACTTTCGAGCACATTATTTAGAGCCTTGTCGCATAAATCTAGCATGAGAAAGCATTCCTTTTCTCTTCCCAAATTGTAGACCATTTGAGCATGCAGGTGCACTACATTGGGATGACCATGGAGGACCTTGAGGAATCCCACATCCTTCTTGAATAGATCCAAAGACTCCTCATTGTTGCAGATTATGTGCTTGACCATGTACTTCTTCCCAGCCTCCCTTGCCATCATTTTCCCTTCTAGGGCTCCCTTACTGGGCATCAACTCTCCTTTCACCTTCCCCTACGCAAGCTTTAAACCAGCCAATGCTATGTTTTAAAACATTTCTTCTACTGCACGTGAGGATTTTTTATGTCTTTAAAATATACTATTTAATATTCCCCACTCCCTTTCACAGGCTTCCTCATTCTTGCGCAGGCTGCTATTTGTCTTATTCCTGCAAATTGTATTTGCAAAGTTTTAAATGGTTCCAAATCCATTCTCCCATGCACAAGAACCAACTTAGTAATTGCTTTGTTTTTAATGTTTTAAAATATTGTTCCATTTCCATGCATGTACCTGCCCTTTACTTTCAATGTACTAGCCATTTATTATGTCATTGCATAGGATTCTCTTTGCATTTGTTTAAGTTTTTTGAACTCCTTCATTGCCTGCACAATACACATCACATTAGTTTATTTAAAACCAAATATGTCCCATACAAATGTAGAACCTTTGCAACTTCTTTAGTTTGTAACTATAAATTTCATTTGCAATGTGCTTGGGATGTTTTGAAAATCCTCCATATGCCTTGTACTGACTTCGCTATTTTCACCACTTCTCCAGTTATGGCCCTCTTCACTGGCATTTAATAGTTGTAAGAAATTAAACTGTTTGATCTTATCTAGGATGTCCCTTCATGGCACCATGATCATGGGAAGACAATTTTGGAAAAACTTTAAAGTAATCTTTATGCAAAGGAAATTGGCCAGTGTGAATCTAAATACACTAATCCTTATAGAAAATCCTTTCTTCCTGTAGGAGAGACCTTTCACAACAAGCAAAATGCATATAAAACATTTAAGCACAACTATGACATGTGAACTATTTGGCAGAATACTGAGTAGAAGTCATCCTCGTGGATTGTAATGATTGTCATTTGCATTATTTTGAAACTTCCTTGCACCTAATTCCTCTTAGCCATAATTTCACATTCTAAGTGCAAATCATTATGTAGTTTGACCATAAGGTATCAAACTGATGGCTTTTACAGTCATTTTTAATAATTTCTGCATATTGATCACATTAATGGCAACTGGCCTCTGGAACCGGTTTCAAAAAGTGACTGAACAATCCTCTACAAATATGGGAACTGGAAGACTCTCTCATCTCCAATATACAAACATAGTCACCAACTAGATTGGCTTGAAAATATCATAGCCAAAAGATAATACCATTCAAAGTGAGCAGTTTCATTATATTCTGCAATAGGACGTTTTCAAACTTATGCAAACAATGCCAAAAATGAAAATTGGAAAGAAACTAATTTAACTTCTGAGGAAACATCACTTGGCCATATGATCTATTAATCAGCAATGAATATTCATGCAAAAGGGGTTCACTAGATTCAACTCTGCCAAGGTGCAACTGATCAAACTTTGGCAATTCCAAGAAACAGTGCAAGTGCAAACGCAGAAAAAACATAAATCTCATTCTGATTAGCCTTCGCAAGATCACTAAAACATGCTTTGAGACTTCACTGCCATTCAAAGTAGTAAGCTTATATGCAAAGAGAATGGTCCCATAATCAAATCTTGAAAACAAATTTTAGACAAAAGGTTATTACTCTATGAAAGTGACCATTCTGTAAACTTCATTTTGTTCAGCACTTTCAATCTGCACAAATTGTCTTTGAATTTGAATTTGCAAACCCATCAAGAAGGACCATTAGAGTCTGGAACTCTGGAACCTGACTAATTTTCATATATGGATTTTGAGCCATCAAGTAACTTTCTCTAATAATCAACTGATCAATTGGGATTAATCTACAAAGTCAGTTCTTTACAATTCTTCTGAATTTAAACACAGTAAAAATGCAGAAATCTGATTTGGAATCAAGTTGGCAAAGAGCTTAAATGGATTGGTCAAAGACTAAAAATATTTGAGGAAGTACACTTTCAAGTCTGCAATATAGAACAAATTTCAATTATACTTGACCCTGAACTGGGTGCAAATTACAGGGAAACCATAAAGTATGCTACTCAAAAATTTGTATTTGACAGCTCGACACACTAATAGAAAATGCAAACAAAATCAGATTGGCAAACTACCCAAGCAGACTCATCATTAGCTGAAGACAGAGATATAATAAATATGTTACCTTTATAATACAATGCAAAAGGAATTTTTTCAATTAGGTAACAAGGTCAAAAGCTACAATTGGTCACACAGGGCTACTTAGAATACTGGGCAAAATAAAGAAACAAGACATTTCTGGAAGACCAACTTTGAGGGATCAGAAAATGTATCAAACAGACTCGAAATGGATTGATCTTTGAAACACAAGTTCTCTAATATAAATTTTTGATGAAGGGTGCTCCCCTTAATACCACAAACACATAACATAAACAGAGAAACAACAACAATATGCAAGAACAGAAAATTGGCTTCTTATTATCTCCACAAATGTGGAATTACAAACTTT